>MJUU01047763.1:42259-62043 GCA_002080025.1 Modiolus philippinarum | reverse complement strand
GGTTTTGAAGTCGCAACATCAATATCTACTTGGAAATCAAATCTCATTGAAATCGGACAATGTTGAACTTTCCCGCCTTTTTGGTGGCCATTTTAAAAATGGCAGTCAACGAACAATTTTTAACATCAGTTTTGAAGTTACGACATCAAAGACCAATTTGGAAACCAAATGTCATTGAAATCGGACAATGTTGAATTTTCCCGTCTATTTTGGCGGCCATCTAAAAAAATGGCTGTCAACGAACAATTATCAATACCTGTTTTGAAGTCGCAACATCAATATCTATTTGGAAACCAAATTTCATTGAAATCGGACAATGTTGAATGTTCCCGCCTTTTTTGGCGGCCATTTTGAAAATGGTGGTCAACAAACAATTTTCAACACCGGTTTTGAAGTCGCAACATCAATATCTATTTGGAAACCAAATTTCATTGAAATCGGACGATGTTGAATTTTCCCGCCTTTTTAGGTGGCCATTTTGAAAATGGTGGTCAAGGAACAATTTTCAACATCAGTTTCGAAGTCTCCACAGCACGGAAAACATTTCATCAATTTATACTTAACCTTCATCTTCTATAGTTTTGGAAATTAAAGATGAAAAATACTAAAATTTTAAAAATTCGGTGAAAAAAGGGCAATAACTCCTACAAGGTTTTATGGATTCTCTTCAAAATTTCAGGGTGGGTAGATCTTGATATCCTGAACTTTTTTGCAATTTACACTTGACCTCTATCTGTTACACTTGTTTAAATAAAAAATAAAGAAAGCAAAAATTTTGAAAATTTAACGGAAAAAGCGCTATAACTCCCAGATGGGTTTTCAGATTTTCTTCAAAATTACACAGTGGATAGATCTCATCATGCTGATCATTTTTATCCCTATGTTAGATTTTTGATATCTGTAACGGTTTTCGAGTTATTGGCCAAAAACTGCAATTTACCCCTATGTTCTATTTTAGCAATGGCGGCCATGTTGTTCGACAGAGGGACAAACTGAACATCAGTTTGAGAAGCCATACCCTGATGTTCTTCAGGCCAAGTTTGGTTA
This sequence comes from Modiolus philippinarum, assembly GCA_002080025.1. Lineage (NCBI taxonomy): Eukaryota > Metazoa > Mollusca > Bivalvia > Mytilida > Modiolidae > Modiolus > Modiolus philippinarum. Next base: position 60,996 of record MJUU01047763.1, on the reverse strand, counting down.
CATTTGGGCCAGTGGTTTCAGAGGAGAAGATTTTTGAAATTGTTGACAGACAGACAGACAGACAGACAGACGGACAAACAGACGGACAGACAGACGACGGACGACAGACGCATAGTGATGGCAAAAGCTCACATGGCCTTTTAGGCCAGGTGAGCTAAAAATGTATTGAAATCACTAAACATAGTTAGCATTTTGATGTTTAAGTATTGAGTATTAAGACAATGAATAGATTGTACTTTTCTGTCATTGTGATGGTTTCATTTAAATGATGATTAATGATTAGGTTTCCTTCCGGCAATGATAGTTGTTGTTTAAATATATTACAATTTGTACTTTAAAAAAATGCGTTGCTCGACATCTAGCAACGAATTCCGCTCAAACCGGTGCTAGGGGCTGTCTTGAACTTACTATGAAGTATAAGTACAACTCATTGTTGAAGACATCATGTTGACTTCAAGATGAAGAACAATAATAAAAGCGTTATTCCTTTGCTTAGTTTTACGATGTATTTGTAGAGACTTTGTCTCATTTGCATTTACTCCATATCCCTCTATTATTAATTACAGAATACAACTAGAGTAATGACTGTCGGAAACGACAGTGATCCCCGCACCCCCTATTTGACACAGAAAACAGCTATAAACCTTGGGTATAATTTTTCTTAACATTTTTGAAATTGAACTATTGAGAATCACTATTTTTACTATAAGGAATAAAAGAATATATGGTTGTTAGACAGAATTCCAAAAAATAAGTAGTCTTTGAGACTTCAAGGAATTTTACCAAACTTGGAATCATATATTTTGGAAATCAAATTGGTGAAATGTTTCTTCTAATTCTGACAAATTTTTTAACTATGGTTTCAATGTAGAATTCCAAAAATTAGTGATCTTGGACAATTTCAGGAAATTTACCAAATTTGGAATCAATTATTTTGGAAATCCAATTGGTGAAAATGATTGACCTTATCAAAGCAAATGCTAACAGTTTGGTTGCTAGGTAGAATTCCAAAAAATATGTGGTCTTTGACACTTTCAGGAAATTTACCAAAATTGGAATCAAATATTTTTGAAATTCTATTGGTGAAAATGATTGCCCTAATGGAAACAATTTCTAACAGTGTTGTTGCTGGGTAGAATTCCCAAAATAAGTGGCCTTTGACACTTTCAGGAAATTTACCAAAATTGGAATTAAATATTTTTGAAATTCTATAGGTGAAAATGATTGCCCTAATGGAAACAAATCCTAACAGTATTGTTGCTAGGTAGAATTCCAAAAAATAAGTGGTCTTTGACACTTTCAGGAAATTTACCAAAATTGGAATCAAATATTTTTGAAATCCAATTGTTGAAAATGATTAACCTTATCAAAACAAATGCTAAAAGTATGGTTGCTAGGTGGAATTCCAAAAAATAAGTGGTCTTTGAGACTTTCAGGATATTTGCCAAAACTGGAATCACATTTTCGAATTCTATGATTTCAGAATTTTTATTTTTTCAAATACTTGCCAAAATATAAGATTATATGCCAAAATGTCCAAAAATATAAGTCTTTTACATTTTCAGGAAATTTACCAAAGTTGGAACCGGATTCAAAATTCTGAAAGCTTATTGCACATCTACAGACTATATGCAACAATTCTGCAACAAAATTAAATCCATAAATCCAAAAATGTAGGATGAGTTTGCGTTGCATGCCATATGTGTCACAATCCACATTTTATGGTCTTTGTCAAATCGACATCTTGGGGCCTCTTGTTTGCATCAAGATAGATATCAAAAATCCGAAAGCTTATTGCGCATCTACAGACCATATGCAACAATTCTACAACACAATTAAAACCCTAAATCCAAAAATGTAGGAGGAGTTCGCGTCGCATGCCACATTTGTCAAAATTGACATCTTGGGGCCTCTTGTTTGCACCCAGACCAATATAAAAATTCCGAAAGCTTATTGCGCATCTGCAGCATATATGCAACAGTTCTATAACAAAATTAAAACCCTAAATCCAAAAATGTAGGAGGAGTTCGCGTCGCAAGGATGTGTGACGGACGGACGGACGAGGCCAACGACAATATCCCTGAACTTTCATTCGAAAGTGCAGGGATAATTACGAAAAATTCAAACCATGCATGTGTAAACGGCGAGGTGAAATGTTGAAAATCCATGTCAGTATAATTTACTGGGTAGATAAGAGGGTTTTGCCACATCTTTTGTTGCGTAAATTGTGACACTGTAAACGAAATCCAACTCAATGTGGAACCCTTATATTTAAGTTGTAGTTTCTTTGTTTTTTTTCCGATGTTGCCATTGTCCTTGGATTGATGGTTCGGTTCTCACTTACATTTAAGATCATTATAGCACGAAAAACAAGGGCTTTGATATAGTATTGATGCAACTAATTCAACACATTATTTATAAGGAATCATATTTTCAGGCTCTCAGATTAATCTTATTAAGCTTTTAATAGTTATGAATATTTTGATCGATAGCTTGAAAAACAAATAGATGGAAACATATTGAAACTTAAACAGTATGATAAATATTTGCGAAATAGTCATTCATTTAAATGTTAAAAGATTGTTAAGTTTAGAAATATTTCGGTTGATTGAATTTAAAATATTTTGATATTTTGGCGGCCTTACTTCTGCTAATCTTTTACATGTTGGGAAGAGGGAACTTAATCATAAACTGTACTAAATTAGTAACACTATCACCTGAATGACTGTTAAATAAGGATCATTATATAAACATGTGAATAAAAGTGGGAACATTAATTTTTTTAATACACATCGAAATAACGAAGCTACTGTGAATTTAGTTTCTACATATGCGCATTTTGACAACTCATTTCTCTTCAGTGTAAATCAAATCAAAACATTTGGAAATCCATAAACCGAAATTGTGTAAAGTCGATAGAGAACAAATAACCGATGGGATCTAAAAAGGAAAGCCAACATTCAGCTAAGAACAGAGCTATGCATGAGGGAGATACTCCTTAGGTTCAAACAAAATTCTGTAAAATTCAGATATAGCAGGTTCAAAACAAAATCGGTTTTTCGGGTCAGCACCAAAGTACTGCCTGCTGGTTGGTGAATTCTTTCGGGACTAACAGTCCACCAGAAGAGGTATCGACCCAGTGATAATAAACAGCACCACATTTGAATACCGAGGCTACTGTTAGTTTGTTTCTGCATATGCGCATTTGACAAAATATGTCTCTTCAGTGTAGATAAGAAGAAGTCATAGACCGAAATACCTGTAAAATTGATAGAGAACAAATAATCAATTGGATCTAAATAGAAAAGACAAAAAGGACAGAGCTTTGCATGAGAGATATACTCAATAATCAATACATGCTTTAAATGTTGGAATTTGTAACATTGTCAGATTCGTCAGTTTCAAGAATGCAATACATACTGTAGGTACTCTAACGGCTTATTTTGTAAGCAAAGTTTTATTTTATCAAAAGTCATTGCACAAATACAAAATGATGACATGGTGCATGAAGACACACGTTAAGAGTTGTATTTAAATTACAACTTATACTTTTTAACTGCAAAGTTTCAAGTAGATTCATGAATGCACGTAGGTGCACGTCAATTTTATCTTTTACTTGTTTTTGCAGTTTTCTTGAATTTTCTTCGTGGTTAATCTTAATTCGTGACCAAAGCGCCGCAACTCCAAATAATTTCAAACCAGTTTTTCATTAGCTCCAACAGACCTGGTAAATGCGAAGAAAGAAATTACCGGAAGCGAAAAAATTGTAATTTTTTTATAATGCTTATGTATCCTTAATCTTAATTTTTGGAGGATTAAAAGTTCCATTTCTTATTATTGAAGCAGATAACTATCTTTATGCACCGTTATATTCATTGACTGCGAACACATATCTTAATTTTAGAAAACTAAATTTTTGACATTGTCAGATTCATCAGTTCTAGAAATGCTTTTTCTCTGTTAGGCCTGATATATCTGACAGAGTTTGATTTTCAAGCTTGGTACTGAATAAACATCAGTTGTCGAAATGGCCATCTGCAAAAATTTAATTTATAGTTATAATAATTCCAATTGCTAATACAAGGTCCAATTTTATTGGTCAATGTCATGAACAACAAAAAAGTTATTTCTCGATGAACTTTTCTTGCCCATTAATACATTACTACGTTAAATAGTCCAGTATATGGTGACGTAAAAATCAGTGACAACATTGTTTAAAGTTCAAAGGATTGGAATTATAAGAAATAAAAGTAATTTTGGAGGAGTTTATGGATGTGTAAACGCGGCCTTTCACTCACATACTTTACATAAAGTCCTTCGGACTTTATTTAGTTTGTGAGTGAGTCGGCCGCGTTTACACATCGATAAACTGCTCCAAAATTACTTTTATTCCTATACAAAACATAACAAAATACCGACGTAACTGTAAACATATTTTCTGCATATGCGCATTTCGACAATTTATGTCTCATCAGTGCAGATTAAACCAAAACATTTAGAAATCCATTAACCGAAAAACATGTTAAAGCTGATAGAGAACAAATAATCAAAAGCCAAAATTAAGCTGAGGACAGAGCAATGCAAGAGGGAGATACTTCTTAGTTTTAAACAAAATTTTGTAAATTTAGGTATTGAAAGTTTCAATGCAATCAGTTTTCGGGTCAGCACCGAAGTACTGTCTACTGGGTTGGTGAATGCATTTGCACCTAATAGTATCTCTTTCATCATTATAAGATTTAGTTTTCCTTAGCTCATGCCCTGAGAAAATTGTATGGAAAGAGTTACTGAAAAAAGGTGTTATAAAATCAGTAACTTATCAGCTCACTTCATAAAAGTGAAGTCAAGTCGGTCGTTGGTTTGCTTCATTTACAACATTTATCATTTTACAGCATTGAGATAGCTAAAAGTCTGCCTCATCATTTTACATGTTTTAAATTTCACTTTGCAGAACATGGCGGGGAAGAAGGGTTCAAGGATCCCTTCAAGTTTAAGAATCATCAATATTGGTAAGTAAAAGAGATGGAATGTGTTATAGTGAAGTGTAATGTGCTTATATCTGGATTATTTTTGTTGTGTTTTGCAATCTTACAATTGTGGACCTGCCACAATGTACCAGAGACCTGCACGAGAAAAAAAAAACAACTAAATGACAAACGACAAACGTAAACAACGTATGTATGTGTGTTTGTAATTTGTTGATGATACGGAAATCAGAAGTCAACAATCTACACATGTAGAATTATGAGAACAGAGGGTGTCTTTCTCCTTTCTCCCGCCCTCTTTCCTGTCTCCTGACACCTTCTTCCGGTCTCCTTTATATTTCCTTTTCTCCCTTTTTCCCGCCCTTCTATCCTTTATCTCGCCTTCTTTCTCCTTTCTCCAGGTCTCCCTAAACCCTGTCAATCCCCTCAATTATGACAATGGATTCTGCTTATAACGTATTGGCTATTTGTTTTTAATTGACAGCGTCATGGCCTCTATTTCATACGATTGTGTTGAACTATATAGATATTCATATCCTATTCGCCGATGAGATGTTTTTTTTTCAAAGGCAACGAACAACAGTCATTGAAGATCTAATTCCTGTATATTGAAATGTGTTTAGAATATATTATCCATAGGTATAAATAATCGCACGGTAATTATCATCTAATAATTGACCTTGCTTAAATGGGTATCGCGAAAATGTGTCGAAAACTTCAAACCCAAAATTGTATAAAAAGCTGATAGCTAAATACAAAAATACCGAACCTGCATAAAAAATACAGTAAATTTCGGTATGCTGTACACGTGTTTAAAGGAGTAACCTCTCATCATCAGCATTAAAATCAAATAATACGGAAAGCCACAATCCAAAAGAAGTAAAAAAAACAAATACTCATTTCCAAAAATGTTGAAATAGGAAGCCAAATCCATTACAAGGGACATCTACCGAGTGCCATACACAGAATGAGGCCTAAGTATTTTAAAGTGGTTAGAATTTTGATAAACAGTAAATTTCTATGTCAGACAAGTCTGACTATTGGGCTGACTGTTGGGCTATTGGGCTAATTTCGGGTTACGGCCAATCACCGTAGTTCTGACCCATTTAAACAACAACCCCACCCAGTATTTTATAACAAGTGTACTATCTTTTTCTTACTTGATATCTAAACTGATGAAAAATTGTAAAAATAAGTGACAGGTGCTGTTTTCTTTTGCACAGAAGTTAATTATTTTTTTCAATGTTGACAGGGAAATAGTTAACAAAATAGAATTGAAGAATTTTACTGATTCAAATAAATTCTGTATTTAGAAAGAATGTACTTTTTATGAAATTGTGTTGTAAGTCTTATTCATATTTACTTCAAATTTTTGAAAATCGAACTACTCGTCTTTTTTTTTCAACTGTGTTTAATGCCAATCATATTCAATATAACTTAATTGAACACACGCGCAAATTTTAACAAATACTCAAATCTACAGACGTTTGTGCCACAGAAATTTCCACACAACTTTTTAAAATATATATATCTGTGTATTCCCCGTATACCTGTTTCAATGTTTCAAAAAGCGATTTTTACAAACAAATTAGGAAAAAATAATTAAAAATCAAAAAGATGCACACATACTGCACAATTATCTTTTTTTATCTGTTGCTTTATCATTGACATCCTAACTATCTAAATGATGTCAAATATACATGTATATTGATTTACAAGAAAGACAATTTATCCGAAATACTTATATATATCGTATATTTTAATTTTATTTGATATATTTTGTTTAATACGCATAGAGGCCACATTGCAGCAAAATTATCAAACACTTTTGCCGCTGTGAACCATCCGTTTTCCAGTGTATAACTTCTTAATTCATCCTAAAGATGAAGTTTCAGACATTTTACGGGGAGTGTACTGAAAATAATGCTGGTTTTTGTTGCTCTTTATGTTTTAATGTTTTTTTCTTTACAGAAGAAAAATAAGTGAAGAAGTTTAAAGACACAAGAAATTGACACAACGTCGTTTTCCTATGAATCATGATACCATACCGACTGACACATCTTATTTCATATCTTTTTCTGTTCATTAAGTTAGCCTTTTCATTTGTAATTGAGACTTTGTTTAGTTCTTATCAATCATTTCCTCATCCGTTTACATGTCAACACCAAGGTTCTAATTGTAAATTTATCACAAAATCTTATCATAAGAAATAAAGCAATACTTATGCAGATGAGTTCTGTTTTCTTTGGTAATTTCCAGAGTATAATTTGTTTTATTGCAATGTAACCTGTTTTACTTTACTACTGATATTGCGTCCTTAAGTGAGGGAAGATTAATATGCGTCGAACTTTATTCGACGATTCGGGCCATACGACTAGTCTTATATATTTGCACATTGTATACGTTTGACTTCGTAGTCTGGACACATCAAGTCAATTTCAAGAATCTGAACAGGAAAATTACAAATTTAGTGTGACGGATGTCACATGTAAAGCATGTCATGCTTACCCGTCCGAATCACCTGATGGCACCCGTTTAGGGGTTCAAACTGTTAGTGCTTTGTTTTTTGGGGTGTTCTTATTACGCTCTGTTTGTTTCGTAAACGTCATTGACGTTCTCTGTCTGTATTTGATCTTTATATTGCCACGCATCCTGGATTTATGGTTTTTTTGGTGATTAAGTAATCATTTTGAAATTAATTAGTAATTCGGCTACATGTTTTTAAGCATATGCAATTGAATTATATTTTTTGCAACCAGTTTTGTTGTCCGTTGTTTTTCTGTCCGTCAGAAACAATATATTATTGTTGATTTTTCTGTAATTTTGTTCTTATGTCTTCTCATTTTTGGAATCAAATATAGTTTTTGTTAACTTGAGATTCTCTTACCTTTTTGTTTTCATTCAGGAATCTTGTCTTTTAAAACCACACGGCCAATTTGAAGCAAACTTGGTCAAATATATATACATGTACTAGTAGTCGTTGTTAAAAGTTGAAACAACGGCAAGTCCGACAGTAATTTAAGATGGCAGAAAACGAGAAATATTGAATCCGCTTCGCTGAATACGTTCAAAGCTGTTAGGCTTTGAAACTACATAATCTACCTTTTTGAAAATATAACTTATTGGTTTCGTTAAAAATTTGTTTAGCAAGTCCGCATCTCATCAAAGACAAGTTTTACTAAATGGGAAACCATTCAAAGATTATCTATGAAGACTATAAGGTCAATTGTAACCAAACTTAGTCATATTGGTCCCAAGATAGTCCCCTTCATGAAAATTCGGAATGTCTGCGTCCATTCTATGATGGCAATCATCTGGCAACGTAGATTAAAATTGAAAGCTATGAAACACTTTCAGGATTCCCCTTCTAAAACTACGAGGTCTGTTGGAACCAATCTTTGTAACAATTATGCTTTGTTGGTCTAAATTGATTAGATATGTCTGGCAAGTCTGCAGAAAACCAAAGTTTAGAACCAGCAGAGACACAGTTTAGCACTAAACCATCTTCTCTTAAATAATTGTGGTATTTCAAACCACATTTTGTAGTTTGGTCCTTTGTTGAACCCCGTGAAATGTGTCAACCAAGTCTCCATCCTTTTTCAAATCGGCCGCAAGCAGGAATAAAATTCAAAAATTGAAACCACAAAACATAACTGAACCAGCCTTTTTCATCATAGTTCTTGGACTGCCTCTTTCAAAAGATTTTGTCTGACAAGTCAGCAACCCAAACAAGACGGTTTCCAGCAGAAAATATAGTTTAACATTGCAGGCTATGGGAAAAATATTTTTCGAAACAGCTTGGCCAATTGAAAACCGAAAGGCTTGACAATAATACTAAGCTGGCCCTTTTTTGCAGCATTTTTGCATCTCATCCCCCATTTTCTAATAGTTATACAGGGGCCTCTTCGTAAAGCACTGATCCAATTGAACCATACTTAGTTACAACAGCTTTCCGATGGTCCCTTAAAAATAAGCATGGCAACTCAATTACCTATTACGATGGTGGCCATCGGTAATCATATTTTAATATTGGGCCCTTTGGGAGATCCATTCAAAGATTTTGTCTGAAACCCAGAAGTCAATGGAACTGAACTTGGTACAGGGTTTTTGGTAGTTCTCTTTGAAAATGTATCACAACTCCACACCCCATTTGTAAACGAACAAGTTAAAATTCTTGTGATTGCGATCAAAGGTTAAAGTATATGTACATATTTTATCAAATGTAAAAATATTATGAAAAATTAAATAAAGAGATGGGATTGGCCTAGATCATCGACATTGCTGTCTTCAAAGGGTCGTAAAAAACAAAGAAATTGGCTGTAATGTGAATTGTTACGTCACAGGTGAAATACAGGTAAAATAAATTTGACATTCACCGTATTGAGCAAAGACAAATGTTGGACCAATTTACAAAAATGGGTAGGGGCATGAAATTAAGCATTCTAGACGGCATCAAAGTTAGTAAATTTTATAACTAATCAATATGATTAAGAATATATAATCAAAGATACAAGTCAAAGAATTGTACATTAAACAAAAGTTTTTATATTGATACCTTTGGGTTTTTATGTTCCCAGAGTAAATTTAATTTGTTGTTCTAATTGTTGTCGGTGTTGTCGTGAACTGTCAACCCGAGTAAGGACTGTCACGCTAATTTTTCCATGGAATGTTAGCGGCACCTGAAATGGTTACCGATGGGTGTGTATTTGTAAGCTGTTACGGATCGAAGATGCCCATGATCAGCAAAGCGATTAACTAGTATGCAGCAAGTATGCAGCAAGTATGCAGCAAGTCTTCCTTACATATATTTTGTGACGCCGTCTACATACTATGGCATATATCACATTCTGGGTTATACTAGTATAACCAGAACTGATTTTGTAAGAACCATCAGGCCCATGATGAATTCCGCTTCCATAGCGAACAAACGCGTTCGACCACAACGTCGCTGTCCCCTGTATGACCTGTTGTTCCTAGTTTGGATGGTCCTGATTTTGCTGGACTCTAAGTGATGTCTCAATTTTTTTCCTTTGCGATAGGCTGTAATTCGAAAAAAAAGGAAATATTTCAGCCATCAGTGGACCTTCTTGAAAATTTATTTTGAAATTCTGTACTTATATTTTCTGTTTATTTTCATTGTGGTTGGTAAGTTAGAACTAAAGGTGTTCTTTCGCTGTTTTCCGTTTTCTTTTCGGTCATTGCCCTTCAGCAAGAAATTGTTGTAATCGAGTCAACAGCCCTGGAAATCATTTCCAATTGGCATCCTCTCCTAATGAAGAATTCAGATATCAGAGCAGACTGTGATTTGAGGTCCTTGTCATCACTACACATACGTCTAAGTCGCATAAATTGAAATTTAGGGATAAAGTTTTGGAAGTGGTAGAATGACAAGACTAATAATTCAAATAAGAGTGTGCAACGGTTGGTTTGTAAAAAACTGATGTCGATAGTACGTTTTCTTGAATCATTCATTGAATGTCAAGAAAGGAGAGTTTAGATTCACTGATGTCACAAGTGTACTTGATAGCTGGATGATAGGTCGACACAAAAAGGATAAATGTAGGTAAATGAAGTAGCATCAAAATTCGCCTCCATCGCAACTCCACCAATTTAAGAATACAAAGTATCATTAAATTGAACGTATTCAGAGTAAGAACTTATTCTCCAAGTCTGATAATGATGTATGTTCACGCATAAAGAATTAGTTTTCTATTGGGGAAATGCTTGACCGCTAAAAGGGTGTCATTGTTACGAATACTGATGTAAAGAGCGATTATATCAATAGTAAATATCAGTCTATTGTTGCCATGCAAGCTGAAATCCGCAAACAAAGATAGTCTCTGGTTCTTATCTTAAATGTACGAAGGTAGACTTTCCATTGTGGGCATGAAGCTTTCATGTAAAAAGCTAGAAATTTTCTCAGTCGGACAAGAACAGGCGGAGACAATGGGTCTTCAGGGGTTGGACACCTTATGGATCTTCGGAAGCACGTTCTCGGGTCTTTGGTTGTCAAATAACTTGCTTCTGAAGATATGTTTTCAGTGTCAATATACTGAGGGATGGAGGAGCGGATAGTGATGTTGTTTTCTCTCGTGTTTTCAGCGGGCAGCTTCATCTGACAATTGAAATATCCCCTCTTTTACATAATCTAGGTACTCCAACGGAGAATTTTGTAGCAAAGTTTTGTGACTTCTCAAAATTCATCGCACAAATACATACTGATGACATGGTGCATAAAAACGCATGTTAAGTGTTGTATTTAAATTACAACTCATACTTTTCAACTGCAAAGTTTCAAATAGATTCATGAATGTATTGCAATTTCACATTTTACTTGTTTTTGCGGTTTTCTTAAATTTTCCTCGTCGTTCATCAAAAGTAGTGGCCAAAGCGCCGCAATTCCAAATAATTTTGTTCCAGTTTTTCCTTAGCTCTCAACAGAACTGGTAAATGCAAGAAAAAAAATCTCCGGGAGTTAAAGAATTGTAATTTTTTAATGATGCTGATTTATCCTTAATCGAAACTTTTTTTGGGATTAAAACTTCAGTTTCTTTTTATTGAAACAGATAATTATCTTTTTGCTCCGTTATATTCATTGAATGCGAACTTTCAATTTTTTCGTTTGATTACCTACTCGATTCGTCCATTCCCCAGGTAACTACAGGCCCGTCCTTGTCAGCTAGTTTTATTACAATGTCACTTCTAGCTTTAAGATTACATAAAGCCTGTTGTTCTAGTTGGCTCAAGTTATAATTTTTTCAGAGGTTTTTTAGGCTTGAATTTGACTGTTGTATTTGGTAATATATTGATGAATGTTAGGAAACAGGGGAGCTGGAGGAGTGAATTTGGAATGTTTAGGCTGATGCTTGGGGAAAATAGATGTTGGCTAGGTTGACCCATCATCAGATTCTTCTTCCTTATTGAAGAAATATGCGTTTAGAAGTATACGACGGAAGAAGGCTTGGTTGTCGGCATGGTTTATAGATGAATTTGCCATACGAGTAGCTGAAATGAAATTAAGACCCTTGGCTAAAAGACCAATTTCAGAATCACTTAAATCAATGTTGTCATGTATGCATTTAACTCATTTTAGATTGCAGACATCTGTTTGAACCTTTGAGAAAACTCTTTGGGGAAAATATTCGAATATTTCTACTACGGAATCAAAGTGCTCATTTTGACCAAATGTGATAACAAACTCTTTTCAAGTGTGTTTTTCTGGTCGACAAGTTTATCTTTCTGGCGCCATTATATTGTATTGATATATATTTGTTTATCGTGTTTGACATTTGTTATTAATGACTAAGCATCTTGTTACATGGATGCAGAGCCAATAAATGTCTAAAGTTTTGTATTCCTATTTGTGTTTTTTTACTTGTCATGTGTAATGGAATCAATACATGAAAAAAGTCTAGGTTGTTGTTTCTATTGATGTGACGTCGACATTGTTTTACTTATGACATTATATTCTTTATATGTATTTGTGTAGGTGCTCCAACGAAGAACTTTGTAGGCAAAATTTTATGACTTATCAATTTTCATTGCACAAATACATATTGATAACATGGCGCATGAAGACGCACGAAAAGTGTTTATTTGAATTACATCTCATACCTTTCAACTGTAAAGTTTCAAATAGATTCATAAATGCACGAGGGTGCACGGCAAGTTTAACTTCTACATGTTTTTGCAGTTTTTTTTTATTTTTCGTCGTAATAAATCTTAATTACTTGTCAAAGCGCAGAAACTCCAAATAATTTTCAACCAGTTTTTCCTTAGCTCTTAATAGAACTGGAAAATGCGAAAAAAAAAAAATGCCGGAAGTGGACCAACTGTTATTATTTAATGATGTTATTTATCGTTATCCTGAAATTTTTGGAGGTTAAAAGTTTAATTTCTTATTATTGTAGCATATACCTATTTTTCAGCGCCGTTATATTAATTGATTTTGAATATTAATTTTTTCGTCGGAATATCTAATTTGTGCTTGTTATGTCATATTTATTTGTTGCTTTAACAACTGGGAACGACAAAGGTACATGCATGAATTAATACTTTATTTTTATCGATAAATAGCTTTGCATTGATGACCTTTGTATTTCACTTACCATGAATTCGACTTATGAAATTGTCACTAAATTTTTGCCACATTTCGCGGACGACTAAAAAGTAGAATATTATTTTAATGTGACGAGTGATGGCTCCCGTTTTCAATATTTACAGGAGTCATACAATAACGTCCGGGTTTGTCAAGGAAAATACTTAAAATAGATGAATATGAAATATTGATATGACAATTCATGTAAATGGGTACAAAGACCTTGATTTGCAGACTCTCGACATCTAACAATCAATTCCGCCCAAACCAGTCCTAGACGCCGTCTTAAACTTGCTATGAGGTATGAGCACAGCTCATTTTTTACGACCTCATTGTGACTTTAAGATAAAGAACAAAAATAAAAGCATTGTTCCATTGCTTTGTTCTATCGTGTATTAGTAGACTTTGTCTCATGTGCATTTACTCCATATCCTTTTATTCACCATTTGTCTCATGAGCATTTACTCGATATCCTTTTATTGTTAAATTCATCCAAGTTTCTGATCGAGTACTTGAATTTACGCTTATAGTGAAGCTCTTTCTTTCCTATTAAACCTATGCTAACTTGTATTTATACAATGCATGTATTTAAAAATATTTGAAGGCCTGTTTATTCGATAACTTACATTTAGAGGGGAAAATTGTCAAGTTGATAAAAATTATTAAATATCTAGCATTGGAGTTTTAATTGACATATTCTGTAAAATTTTGTTGAAAATTTCATCATTTGACAAGTATTTTACGACAGGATATAGAGTAAATGAACATGAGACCATTACACATATGTTTACTCCAACTGCAATTTATTTTAATGAGCTGTATGGCTTTTTCGGAAATTAAGGATGTTCGCTGGTCATGTTTATGTATTTCTGTCAGATTTTCGGATTTCTCCGGTTTTATCCATTTAAAGGCTTAATAATGTTTTGCTCGGTGACCCCCTGATTTTATTCCATAATTTCATTTTTTACATTTTTTGGAGCATTCTGACAAAATATTATTCCATTGGTGTTATTTTGTCACATTCATTATTTGATGAACATTCCTCATGTTTAACCTATGAAAAATGCAGAGGAGTTCAGTTTCCCGCCATTTTTTTCAAGCACTTGTATCCCAGTAATTTCATCGGTAACCTATTAATGTTTTTAGCTTAAATTACTTCTTTTAAAAATTTCTGCAAAAAATCACATTTAATAGGAATCCTTGTTATTTTAAAATTGACCAGCGAACATCCTTAATTCCTCATCAGCATCACTAGAACCCAAACATAGGAAATCCACGATTTAAAAAAACTAAAAAATACATAAACCATATACCTCAGTTATTCACATCAATTTTAAATGCGGTTATTACGATCTGTTAAAGGATGAACTCCAACTCTCATCGGAGCATCTGATACTACCTTAGTTTTTGTAGGGGGTGAACACTGCTAGTGGTAGTTTTGTGGCGTTTTTGTTTATTTTTGTTCATTTGTTTTGTGTTTGTTATGCTGTCTCTATTCGTGTTGGATATGAATTGTCGTGCTTTTAGATGTTTTATTTTGGAATTTTCCTTTCATCATTTTTTGCTTTGGTATTTGCTTGCCGATATACTCCAACGTGTTAAAGCTATAACGAAATATAGTAAAAGTAATATTCTTACAATACCGGTATATAATAAAACCATCATACATACATCATACATTTTCACCATATGATAGTTGAATTTTATGAATTTTTTCTTTGAAATTACCTCAAAATTAAAGTAAACATGCTACATCTTAAAAACAAATATCTTATGGTTATATGAGTACACTAAAATCAATCAATTTTAAAGCAATTAATAGGTAAGAAAGTTAACAGTAACAATAAGAATAGAAAAAAAAAGATTAGTGATAAAATCCACAAAGGAATGCTATTAAAACAATAAGAAAGATTGCCAAAATATTGAGTACACATTTTGCAGAACGACTCTCTTCTAAAAACGACTTTCGGTCAGATATTTGTATTTCTGAGGTAAAGTGAGATTCATTACTTCCAAATAAGAATCCAACTACACGTGAGCAGATGTTCTGTCGTGTTTGCCTTTTACCATATTGCGGCTTTTCTTGACAATTTTCTGGAAACAAAGAAAACAAAATATGTAAACAAAGGTTATGGGAATTTTGTATTTCGTTGGGTTTTTAATTTCGTGGTTAGAATCAACCACGAAATCCACGAAAATTGGCTCCCCATGAATAATAGTGCATTCACAGTAATCGGCATGTTTTAGTATTAACATATGTTTATTAGTATAAACATATCTGAAAACAAATATTTTTTTTATTATTTTCTAGACTTTTTATTAGAACGACCAATGAGGGAAAAACGAAGAAACATTATGTCGAGTTAACTAAATGATTATTTCTGGATGACATTGATCCTTTGTGGAAATCGGGGTATCTTACATTTATTAAAGCAGATGGTGTTTTGTCATATTGTAGCTAACAATAACGAACATCAGTATAGTTGTTCAAAAATATGTTAAAGTAGACAGCTGCGCATATGAAAATTAAATAGTCTGATACAAGGCAAGGTTCATTTTTCGATCGGAACAATAGTTTGACGTTTTTTCCTTTTTGACGTCAAAATTGACATAAAATATTTACCTGCAATTTCACGTAAATAATATGTTTAATTCGGAAGCTTAGTAATATATATTCCTGGCAAATACTTTTTTTAGTTTGCACTCATACACCAGATCCTAAACGATCTATTTACAAAAATAATAAAATTCTCATTGATGAAAAATCTATAAAGCTTAAGATTTAAAATCAGTTGGAAATGGCTAAAAATGAGCAAACGAGCACAATGGCCCATACTTTTTATTTGAATACTTCATGTTTGTAGGAAACTTCAAATTCAGATGAAGTTATCAAACAGCTATCACAATGTTCTAATAGAAACAACGTAACGACAGTAGAATACCAAGGGAACAAGGGAAGAAATTACCACAAAAATCAAAGTCCAAAGACTTGGCAAAAATGGCAACAGAAAACAAGGACGTGAGACAGCCACAGTTTACGGAATAACGGAAGTAGAATACAGAAGGAACAAAGCACAAAATTACAAAAACCAAAGTCCAGTGACAATGCAAAAGCAAGAACACCAGAAGACGGAAGACCAAAGACACTAGACGGAAATAAAAAAAACGACATTAAGAACTATGGCACTCATAGCGTGAACTCCCATTAACACTGGGGTGACATCAGGTGCTCAGGAAGGGTAACTATGTCCTGCCTACGCTAACGACACCTGTCACACTATCAGCGAGGCATATATTGTTTGAAAGATCTGTTTAGTAGCGGATTTGTTAATATCATTTTCTAACCCTTAGACAAAACTAATTAAAATCCTTGGTACATGTTACTTCTCTGACCCTCAAACAGTAGCATGTTAAAATGTTGAAAAGCCGTTGTAAATCTCTATAGTAATTAAACAATTATAAGGACTTATCTGTAGCATAAACATCACTTACGAAGACAAAACTAAAATATAATAGATTGATATACAAAACAATACTGGAAACTAAAGATAACAGAATTGATAAGAAAATAAAAAAGATACTAAAGACATTTTGTTTACTCGGTATCAAAGTACGTCTTAATTGCTTTTCGGACGTTTTAGAAGTTCAATGTATTTAGGCCATGTTAAGTTAATCTATCGGTTTTCGGGTCTTTCATCATCTAGTTGTAACAGCCCATCATTGACCCTATTTATTGCTATTTCAATAAATCAAAATTAAACATCACCTCTCTCACTACATTTCTCACTATTTTTTTTTGCAATTTTAAAAGCTACCTATTCTGTTTGTTTCGCAAAGGAAAAGATAAAAGCGTCACCTCTCTTCTTCACCAGTCTCAAATTATACAATGGTCTGAGAACCATTTTAAAGGTGTTAGAGCTCTTTAACCCGGCCATGAGCAATTGATAATAATTTTGTACAAACGCAATAACATAAATTGTCGAACTATGTGTTTCTCGATTGCTACGAACATGTTTTTCTTATTTTTTAGTGTATCAAAACCTGACAATTGACTAAGCTTCATTTAAAGAAGTTTAATAACAAATGTGAAAAACAATGTGTACCTTCGTCCCTTTGCTTGAATTTTGAGTCTTCAGAATAATTACTTGCAGACGACTCAGGTTGGTATCTGGTCCACCATGTTACTCCAATAAGCTGAAATAAATTATGTAAAGATCTTTAATATAAAAACAACGATTAAAACAGTGCAACTATTATATTTGAATTATGAATTCTAGTATGCAATGATTTGCGGAACAATTTAGCGAATAAGTTAATTTACTGTAACCCCTAAATGGCACGGGTTACAGTGAAATCTTATACAAAGTCTTTGTGCAATTCGATGCGGTGATTAAAAAAACACATCAGAAATGAAAAAAACATGGTCACAAAAACAAAACTGCGCAAACTGTGTTTTCAATTTTACTATTTCTTTACCTCTTCCTCTGTTCGCCTAGTAGTAAATAAACTGATCACTATGATTGCAAGTAAGGTCAAAACGAGCAGAAGAGGGGCAAAGTATAGATAATGTAACTTGTATAAAACTGCAGGCCGAGTTTCGGGTTCTCCGCATCCAGGAGTTGGATAAACAAATTCCAATATGAGTCGTATTCCACCAATAACATGACCAATCAGCAATCCCCAAAATGCACCCTGAAATTTAAATGAAAAAATGAATTTTGCAGAAAATTACCAAGGAAGTTTATAGTATACGAGGACAACAATTAAAGCGTTACATTTGGTGGGATAACTATTATGTATACATTTACTTTTTCTATGAAATGAATAAAAACGATTTCAAGTAATTTTCCTAGGTTAATCAATCCTAATGAAAATATCAGACAGATTTTTTTTATTTGGTCTTAGTCCATTTCTTCAAGAAATAATTTAAAAAATGATATGTCACCGATCATCTCTTCCTGCAATCAAGCTTTGATAATCAAGCCAAATTCACTATCTTTCAGCAATATTTACAAAACAATTTAAACTGTGCGAACATGCTTACTATTTAGCTTTCAAATGAAATAAATATCAGATAGTTCTTTTTTTTATTTTTTGATATTTCATAGATATATACTTCAGCTATACGTAGAGATGAGAAAAATCTATATTGATTTAGACAAAAATTTCATATAGTCAATTAAATAGACATTATTTTCGGAAAAAAGGAGCAAATTCGCTGGAAAGTGTATGTCAATCTATAATAACGTCACAATCAAAAAGCCAATAAAGTAATATTCTGACTTGAATATCATGTCATATCATGCTTACCCTTCCGGAGCACCTGATGTCACTCTCGGTTGTTATGGGAGTTCACACTATCAGTGGTTTTAGTTTTTTGTGTTGTGTTGTATATCATACTGTAAGATTTTAGTTTTGTCTTCGTTATTATGTTCGTGTTACTGGTCTGTCCTGGTTAATGTTTGAATACTCAAGAGACTTACAACTGCTTTTCAAATTTTTAACTTGGTACTGTTTGAGGGGTAGAGAAGTAACACGTGCCATGGATTTTTATTGGTTTTGTCTAACAACGGCAGTAGAATACCGAAGGAACAAGGGAAGCGATGACTACAAAAATCGAAGTCCAAAGACATGGCAGAAACGGTAACAGATAAAAA
>MJUU01047763.1:6244-42208 GCA_002080025.1 Modiolus philippinarum | reverse complement strand
GAGTGCCTTAGTTCTTAATGTTATCTTTTTATTTCCGTGCATTGTAGCTGTCTCACGTCCTTGTTTTGTCTTTGTTTTTATCTGTTACCGTTTCTGCCATGTCTTCGGACTTCGATTTTTGTAGTCATCGCTTCCCTTGTTCCTTCGGTATTCTACTGCCGTTGGTCCATTCTGCACCCGACTCGTGTTTCGGAAATACACAAATGGAATGTGCCGTGTATGAGTGTCGATTTTCCTGAATTAAATGAATAATCTTGGTCACAAGGAGAACAAATGTAGCCCCTCATTGATTATAGCTAACTTGATATTTAAGTTAGACCGTGTCGCCCATGAAAATTATTTGACAGCTTTAAATAACCTTTTATTAAAGGAACATTTTCCGTCGATGGAACCTTTTGATGAATAAATTTTTGAATTAATATCTTGCGAAGACTTATGTATGAAGAAGATAATATATCCTGAATTGATTCCAAAATCCAAAAGACAGATTGGACAAATGTAAACAGGAGGTCAAAAGAGCACGCAGAAATGACGAAAAATACATTGGAAGGCAAAACAAAGGAAACGAGCCACAAAAATGAAAGCAAGTATCGATTTGGGTTATCTTTCTTGGCATTCAAAAATCTTTTTGATCAAATTAATTTATACAGACTTATACAGATATATACTACTGAACAAAAGAAACGAGACAGAGTTAATTTGTAAACATTTTTGCATTTTGCAATTTAATGTTTTTATTTTAGTGTATAAATGTACTCAACGTCAAAACGAAATTGTTTTTTCCATTTATAAATCGATTCCGAAACAGATACGATGAAAATCCGGAATGGAAGTTTTTCACCAAATGATCAAGTTCGCCGTTAACTGATGGGTGATTTAATTTGTTTGGTGTCAATAATTGGGGCATTTTATCAGGTTAACAATTTGCCATCTTAAAAAGTGGAAAACAATGTCTCATTTCGATGCCTTGTTAAATCCAAAATCAACGTGGACAATGACTTACCGCGGTCAGAGCGTCGATCTTGATTTTTTCCTTCGTAATTCATTGTTACGTGAAAAGAAGACAAAACTAAAGACTATTGTTTAATCTAAAGCAAACATGCTAATCAAATTGTAAATCACTTGGCACCGGGTCCCGTGACACGTCGCAACGTCAAGATCGCGTAACACGCGTTTTACACTACGGAGAACGGTAGTTGAAATGGAAAATAGGCCTGAGAAACTCATGGTCGACATAGCAACAAAGGTTTGAAGTCAGCTGGTTAGAAAATGTGATGGTTTGGTAAAAAGAAAGTGTTGACATACTCACTATTTACGTCTGCAAACAGAAATTCCGGAAAATGACCTTGACCGTAACCGGAGATGGTTCAGAAATTGTAAGGGACATTTTTTGGCATTATGTTCATTCTTACGTGCAAACAAATACATTTTATCGACGAGTTATGTTTTTCTGTTAGAAAGTAAAATACCATTGATGATAAAATCTGTGTATCGTTTCTTTTGTTGAGTAGTATATATCATATCTTTAACAATGAACTTCTACTAAAATTTTATTAAGGTTGTCAGTTTAATACATTTAAATTTTTTTATATCTTGGGTGGACAGGTATAATGGCGTTGCAGCGTCTTTTTCAGTTACACTCGTTTTTGTATTTTTGACTTGCGTTTTTTATGTAATATGTTTGTTTGTATGTAAGAGTGGTGTGAGAGATAATTATTTTGTCTTGTTCAAATTTTATATTATGTTTGTATGTTGTCATCCATTGTTGTGTTATCTTCAATTTAATTATGATAAGTGTCCGACAATACCGAATTAGTATTGGATCATGGAATTTGAGACAGAGTAAGAAAAATGATGTTATATTTATATTACTTAATATTAATTAAATAAGCTACAATACATGTACTTATTTTGTACTTGTATTACAGTAATAGAAATGTGTCAATATCAGTATAAACTGGCACTTATTATATTTCTACTGCTATTTATTTCTAGAAATGTTCATCCAAATCCCGGTCCGCATCAAAATAATCTTTCAATATGTCATATAAATTCAAGAAGCCTACTTGCATTGGATAAGGATACAATGAGTACTACAGCCACAATTTATGAAATTGGATCAATATTATGTACAAAGGAAAAATTTGATATTGTTTGTATGTCAGAAATTGGCTAAATAGTAAAATATTTGATGATGAAATTAATATAGACAACTATAATTTATACAGACGCGACCGCGAATATGATACTGGATATGGGGGTGTCTGTATTTATGTATCAGAATTAAAAAGAATGAAAAACTACAAAATTGATGATATTGAATAAATATGGGTTGAGATTCAAGTAAAAAATTTCAGGTTCGTAATTGGTTCCTGTTATTGACCACAAAATCAGTTAGCTAATAGTAGAAATGAATTCTTAACCAAATTTCAGGATTCTATTGATATTATTAAGTCAGATGCAAATGATGGAATATTAGTTCTTGGTGATTTTAATGATACATGTATAAATTGGTATGATAACCACCAAAACAGTGAACTTCGTAAACAATTGTTTGAATTGACAGTTTCCAGAAATTTAGATCAATTAATCAATGAACCCACAAGATATTCTGAAAATACAGCAACCTTGCTGGATTTGATTTTCTGTGATGTTCCTCATATGGTAACTGATTCTGGTGTTACTTCCCCTCAATCTAATTTAGATCACTGTACAATATATTTTAAATTAAACATTCAAACTTATAAGCAGCATGCTTGTTCTCGTGAAGTTTGGGATTACAAAACTTCAGTTTTTTTTATTATTTGATTTTAATGCTGCTGATGAGAGGTTACTCCTTGAAACACGTGTACAGCATAACTAAATTTACTGTTCATTTTTACATCTTTGGTATTTTTGTAATTTAATGATTTAAATAGCGCCCTACTCTCTGCCCCTTTCGACAATGCTTCCCTCATTTATGATGATATAGATGATATTGTTGATTATACATACAAATTGATACTTTCAATTTTACATGAATACATACCTAATAAGGTAGTAACTATTAGACCACAGGATAAACCGTGGATGTCAAATGAGGTCAGAAGGGCTTTCAGATTTCGAGACAAAGCTTTTCATGGGTTTAAGAATTTTCCCTGTGATGAAAACAAATTGAGATTCATAATAGCTCGAAGAGAAGCCAATAGAATGAAACGCAATGCTATTAATAGGTATACTGAAAACACTATTAATAAACTTTCCGAAGATAAATTAGATGCCAAAAAATTCTGGTCACTTAGTAAATCCATTTTGGGTTCTAAATCACAACACTGTATACCACCTTTTAGTGAAAATTTGGGCATGATTTCAGATGAAATACAAAAAGCTGAATTATTTAATTCACTATTCTCTTCTCATGTGAGATTAGATAAACAAATCCCCACCCCCTTCCCCCATTTAACTTGCTTTGTAATAATACATTAAGCCTTTTGCAAACAGATGAGAATGAAGTATATGCTTTACTGTCCAAGATTAATATCGACAAATCTTCAGGTGCTGATGGATTAAATAATATTGTTTTAAAGAAATGTCTCAGTCTTTATGTAAACCATTCACAAAAATATTTAACTATTGTCTGTCGAATGGAGTATTTCCATCAATGTGGAAAACATCTAATATTTGCCCTGTATTTTAATGTGGAGATAAACAAATCAAAACTAACTATACACCAATAGCATTATTACCGACAATAACGAAATGTTTAGAGAAAATTATTTTTAAAAGACTATATGATTATTTGATTGAAAATGATCTCCTTATTGAAAATAATAGCGGCTTCAAGAAGAATGATTCAACTATAAATTTGCCTCTCAGTATGATCCATGATGTATATAAATCTATTGATGATGGATGGTACACATGTATGTGCTGTATTTATGGATGTTTCTAAAGCCTTTGACTAGGTTTGGCATGATGGATTACTTTTTAAGCTAAAACAACTAGAATTTGAGGAAGCTTGTTTCTACTACTTGAAAATTACTTGTTTAATCGATCACAAAAAGTTGTTACAAGTGGTAAATCTTCAAATGTTCAACATACAAATGCAGGTGTACCCAAGGGCTCCATATTATGACCCTTATGATTTTTAGTGTATATAAATGATATAAATGAGAATATTGAAAGTGACATGAAACTCTTTGCTGATGACACAACATTATTAAAAGATATTGATAGTTTAGATTCGTTTAATGTATTAAATACAGATCTTAATAATTTAAGTAAATGGGCCTCTCAGTGGAGAGTAACCTTCAATCCAAATAAAACTGAAGATATGATATTTTGTAATAAAAATAAAGAAATTCCTTATCCTGATCTTACTTTAAATAATGTGATCTTAAAACAGGTTAATGAACACAAACATCTTGGCTTAATTTTATCTGAAAATTTATCATGGAGTAATCATATTACTACAATATGTAAGAAATCAAACACAAGATTAGATTTCGTGTTTAGAATGAATAAACTAAATACCGAAGTTACTGTGAATTTTGAATCTGCATATGCGCATTTCGACAACGTATGTCTCTTCAGTGCAGATAAAATCTAACTTTTGAAAGACCATAAAGTCAAAGATGTTTAAAAACTGATAGAGAACAAATTACGAAAAAAGATCTAAATAGAAAGCCAAAATCAGCTAAGGACAGAGCTTTGCACGAGGGAGATACTCCTTAGTTTCAACAAAATTTACAAAAATTAGATATTGTAAAGTTCCAAATAGAATCGGCTTTCGGGTCATCACCGAAGTACTGACTACTGGGCTGGTGAATACCCTCGGGGACTAACAGTCCACCAGCAGAGGCATCGACCCAGTGGTAACAAATAACTAGTTACTGTGAATTTTTATTCTGCATATGCGCATTTCGACAAATATGTCTCTTCAGTGCAGATAAAATCTAAACGTTTGGAAGACCATTAAGTCAAAGATGTTTAAAAACTGATAGAGAACAAATTACCAAATATGATCTTAATATTTTTACCAAGAACATGTTTAGAAAAGTTATATAAAAGTATGATTTTACCAATTCTTGACTAATGTGATATATTATATGATAACTGTCTAAAAAGTGAAAGTGATCTTTTAGAAAAAGTACAAAGAAGAGCTGCAATTTTTATAACCGATGCTTTTAAAATAACAAAACACAAAGACTTATTAAATGAACTTGGACTAAATGTTTTGATGACCAGACGTAAAATTCATAAAGTTATTCTATTCTTTAAGATTATTAACCATGAGTGTCCTAATTATTTATTTGAGTGTTGTCCCTTAATTACTCATAACACACAAAATTATTATTTTCGTCGCATGGATAACATTTTACCATTGCATGGACGCACAGTTAAATTCTTATCATCTTAAATTCCACCAACGATTACACTAGCAGATGTGTTTTGATCTTGTTTGGCCATTTTGATCTTATCACAAACTTGACAAACTGAACACAATTTTGTTAAGACTGTGTAAGATATACACTTTGTTCAATTACTATAATCTAAATTTATGTAAATTCAAAAACCAAAGGATTTACTCCCTCCATCGTAGTTTTGTCCTTAGATATATTTGATATTACTGATTATTCGGATTGCGTTTGGTTTTATGCATTTTAAGCATTTTTGAAATTACGGATTTCCATTGTTTGGGTTCTAGTGCTGCTGATGAGGAATTAATTTCCGAAATGGCCATACAGCTCATTAAATAATTGCAGTTTGAGTTAACAGATGTTTTATAGTCTCATGTTCATTTACTCCATATCCTTTCGTAAAATATTCAGTTGTATTTCAAGATAACTGCTTTCAAGGACGAACAAGACATGTTCAGTTTGTCAAGATCAAACAAGATAACTTCGTTCAAGGGCGATCAAGATGTGTTAAGATTGTCCAGATCGAGCAAGATCAAATCGGGATCTTGTTTGATCTTAACAAACTTAATTCGTCTTGATCGTCCCTGAACGCAATATAACAAGTGGGTCTTGTTTAATCTAAAACTATCTTAACACGTCTTGATCGTCCTTGAAATTAATTATCTTGAAAACTAACTTACAATCTTACAAAGTCTTAACAAAATTGCGTTAAGCCTGTCAAGATCGTGATAAGATCAAAACGGCCAAACAAGATCAAAACATATCTGCTAGTGTTAAAGAGTGGAATAAGATTCCAGCTGATTACAAATTATCAGGTTCTTTAAATATCTTTAAAGAAAAAAATTAACAAATATTATTGCAAAAATAACAGCAAAAAAATGTATTCCTATGGTATGGGACAAATAAACCCTACTCGTAGGAGACTCGGTTTGAGTGGTTTCAATGATCGCTTATTTAAATATAACTTAATTCGCTCTGCAATAGATGTAATATTAAAAAGCCTGAAACTATTGAGCACTTTTTTATTCAGTGTGATCGATATAAAAATTTAAGATTATTACTCGTTCAAAAAGTAAGAGCATTACTCTGTCCAAATGTAAATTTGCTATCTTTTAAAGAAATTTTATGCAACTATTTAGTTAAAATTTTTATATCTGGTAATGGTGATTTCTCAATGGATGACAACAAAATGTTATTTTAATATGTGTTTGAATTTATAGAAAACAGTAAACGTTTTATGTAATTTATTTTTACAAACTTGTATCAGATCCTATTTGACTATACTAAATAGTATGTGTGAGTATGTATGGCACGCGAAAGTCACAAAAATTCGAGAAATATAGTATCTCGTCGAGATACCGGGTATCTCGGTCGAGATACCGGGTATCTCGGTCGAGATACCAGGTTTCTCGCTAAAAACCCATCATCTCGATCGGGATAGAGAGTATCTCGACGAGAAACTAGGTTTCTCGTTCGAGATACTAAGTTTCTCACCAAAAACCCTCATTTCCAATCGAGATCAAGAGTTGTGTTAAATGCAAAATTTTCTATCTCGATCGTTATACTGAAATCTTGTCGAGATTCACAGTTTCTCTCTTAAAACCCTCAATCTCGAAGTGCGAGAATCAAATCTCGTGTCAATCTCGATCGTGATTGGTTTAAATCAATTATTACTTCTCGGCGAAAATCTCGTAAGAAACGAACTCTCGACCGAAATGAAATGCTTGACACAAGATTTTCATCTCGTGTTGTAATTGGTTAAATTTATTGATAAATCTCAGTGAAAAACATACAATCTCGATCGAGATAAATGGTTTTACGCTAATTTTTATGCCAAGTTTATAGCTTTTTAACGAGGTACTGCTAGTAGGTTTCTCGTACGAGATACATGTACTAGGTTTATACTTACTAAATAGAGTTTAAAATAATGAACTTTTTTACCAAGCACATAAATTAAGTAAGGTTTGTAATAAGGGAATTTATTTACCAGGCAGATTAGATTTAGTCCACATTGACCCAATAGTATATAAAATAAAGGAATTTATATACCCAGCAAAATTAATTTACTCAGTATTAACTAAATAGATATAATTAAGTAAAAAATAAGTGTATTAATATACCAGGCAAATTTAATGTATTCAATTTATACCAAACAAAGCTTAAAATAAGGAAATTTATGTACTCAGCATTTATTTTAGTCAATTTTACCAAATTCATGTACCCTTTATATGTATTTAAGTCAATTTTTACCAAACAAAGCTTAAAATAAGGGCATTTATGTGCCCCGCATATTTATTTTAGTCAATTTTTACCAAAGTAAGCTTAAAATAATGGAATTCATGTGCCCGTCATATTTATTTTAGTCAAAATATATTAAACAAAGCTGAAAATAAGAGTTTATATACCCCGAATATTTATTTCAGTCAATTTTTTCCAAAGTAAGCTTAAAAGAAAGGAATTCATGTAACCGGCATATTTATTTTAGTAAATTTATACTAAACAAAGCTGAAAATAATGGCATTTATGTACCCGGCATATTTATTTTAGTCAATTTTTACCAAGTAAAGCTAACAATAAGGGAATTTATGTACTTGGCATATTTATGTTTGTTAATTTATACCAAACAAAGCTGAAAATAAGGGAATTTATATATCCGGCATATCTATTTTAGTCAATTTATATACCAAACAAAGCTGAAAATAAGGAAATTTATGTATATGGCATATTTATTTTAGTCAATTTTTACCAAAGTAAGCTTAAAATAAGGGATTTCATGTATCTTGTAAGTTTATTTTAGTCAATTTTTACCAAACATGCTTAAAATAAGACAAATTATGTACCCAGCATATTGCATATTTTTTAGTCTATAATTACCAAACAAAGCTGAAAGTAAGGGAATTTATGTACCCGTTATATTAATTTTAGTTAATTTTTACCAAAGTAAGCTTAAAGTAAAAGAAATTATGTACCCGGTATATTAATTTTAGTAAATTTATACCAAACAAAGCTGAAAATAATGGCATTTTTGTACCCGGCATATTTATTTTAGTCAATTTTTACCAAGTAAAGCTTAGAATAAGGAAATGTATGTACCTGGCATATTTATTTTAGTGAATTTATACCAAACAAAGCTGAAAATAAGAGAATTTATGTACCCGGTATATTTATTTTAGTCAATTTTTACCAAATAAAGCTAAAAATAAGGGAATTTATGTACCTGGCATATTTATTTTTGTCAATTTATACCAAAATTAAGGTGAAAATAAGGGAATTTAGGTACTTGGCATTTTTATTTGATTCAATCTTTACCAAACAATACTTAAAATAAGGGAATATATGTACCCGGCATATTTTTTAGCTGTTTAGTAAGGGCTACGTCCCACACTGGTGCAAATGAAATTAGTTTAGAATCTATATCTTCACCGAATTAAGATATTTGATACGATGTGAAACTTATCATTTAATATGGATGTATAAGTTTATGATTTTGGGTGATATACATGAAATTTCGATCGAGGAAAGGGGTTAACGTTATGAAATCTCGACCGAGATGAAAGGTTTTGACACGAGATTTTCATCTCGTGTTTTGATTGGTTCATTTGATAATCATATCACCTCGAGATAGATATTTTACGCGATGAAGTCTCGTACGAAATAAAATCTCGACCGAGATGAAAGGTTTTGACACGAGATTTGCATCTCGTGTTTTGATTGGCTAAAAATAATTATTGCATCTCGCTGAAAACTTACAATCTCGATCGAGATAGAGGGTTTTACGCGGGTTAGAAGGTTTCTGGATGCCGAGATGAAAGGTTTTTAACGAGATACTAGATTACTCGTGCGAGATGCTGGGTTTCTCATGCGAGATTTCAATCTCGACGAAAAACCCTAAATCTCGATCCCGATCGAGATGATGGGTTTTTGAGCGAGAAACATGGTATCTCGTGCGAGAAACTTGGTATCTCGTCGAGATACAATATTTCTCGAATTTTTGTGACTATCGCGTGCCATAAGTATGTGAATGAGAGTTGTATTGTATTTTGTCGTGTATTATATTGTCTTGTCTGTTTATGTAGTGGAGAGCAACTTTGTGGCCTTTGGGCTGTTTGTAATCCTCGTAAAATAAATAAAGCATTAAATTAAAAATAAAAGCCTAGAATATTTTACGAAAGGATATGGAGTAAATGAACATGAGACCATAACATATATGTTTACTCCAACTGCAATAAGTTTAATTAGCTGAAGTCTGAAGTCTGATTCTCACAAAATCTCGAAGTGTAAGCTTGATTAAAACCTCAGTGGTTCCAATCATACTGCCGATGAAAAGTCCGATGTCAGTCCATAATAGGTATTTCTCAGTTCTGTAATGAACCTACTCAACTGTTATTGGTAGAATAGAAACATTGTTACGATCTGTGATATCATAGTAAAACGACTACCAGTGAACCGTAGGAGGATAAGCGGGTGTGCTATGCTCATGTTTTGGCTATGAATTTCAATATTTTGCACCGGAAAAGTATCTATGTACTATAAACATCTAGTCGTTATTTTAAGTAATTTAAGCTTCTTTCCATATTTATATATGTATTTGTGATGAACTTTAATATATAAAAACGATTTTTCTTTGATAATATTATACAGCTAATGTTGAATACATAAAGAATAATGGAAGTTTTGTTTTTGATATGAAAAATATTGACGACATAATGGACGAGCCCACTTGTGGGCGAGTCTATCATTGCAGACAATACTTAAACTATCAAAAACAAAACTTCTATTATTCATTTTTTCGGTAATTAACTATATAATTTGATAGTAAAAATTTTGAAATCGGTAAATTGATTATTGATTAGTAAAATAATTTGTACTGTCTTAACGGTTTTGTAGATGTATATTTCCACGGGTATATTTCTTTGTTTACATTGATACGTTGATTGACAAAGAAGGTGTGGCCTAACAAACTTTTTGCCAATATTTTCCGTAGTTGGACAGTCACAAATACTGAATATATTTGACTCGTAAGATCAAAGTAAACTTATACAAAATACCGATAAACGTTAACATTCTCTTAATTGGAAACACTAGCTATAACTTAACATATATTAGTAAAATAATAACTAGAACTGTTTCAACTATATATGACTGTTTCTGGCAATTTTAATCGTGCAGGTTGTCTAAATATTATTCTGTATTCTAGAAGCATCGCTTAAGTCACAAAAATAATACCAATTGTTTGGTCAAAATTATAAATTTATTTAAATTAAAAAAAGTGTAACAAATTGGGGTAATAACAAAATTACCGAACAGAGTTTTCAAGAGCCAAAGTCCATTAGTCAAGTGGAAACCACCGGAACAATTGTCAACCGCAATGGCCCTGACTGGATACAGGAATTTCAAAAGAAATGTTTGGTTAAATCGGTTTTACGGCGCGCCAAATTTCCACTTCATCTGAGGTAAAAAAAAAACAAAAACACAAAAAAAAAAACAAAAAAAAACAAAAAAAAAACAGAAAAAAAACAAGAATGTGCAGAACACACCCGATTTTAATTCATAGAAATAAGGTCTAAATAAGGTCCAATAACACGGTATACCCAGTGAAGTTTCTGCAGATTGTGGTGTTGTATCTTCTATTAAAACAATAAAAAATAACCAATTAATGCCCATAAATTTGATGATGTCAGAACATATTAAGCCAACAATGAAAAATTTATTAATAATACTGGTAGTGGGTTTTATATTACTGGGTATATATTAAATGGACATAGCGATGAAATTTGAAATGGTTCTTTCAGTTTACTAAAAGCAACATAGTACATTAAAGGTTATTCAAACAGTGCATAAAACACAGTGCTAAAGAGAAGAAATGAAGCACAACACATAGCGACGATCATTAAAGGAGAAAGTACCTGAAGGAATAAAAACATATAAGTTATGTGGGCTGATGCCATTTTTTTTTTTTTTGCAAAATGATGCCTTAATCACTCACGTCATTATAAGTCTATAGATTTGAAGAATAAGAAAAGTGCATTTGCTATTTAATCTCAATCTAATCAATTTATATAAACCGTTTTGTAGTTCTTATATTTGACTTGAAAATAACATGCATGGCATATAATATCTTGTTATGTTCAAACAACTCACTATGAATGTTAAACCAGATAATTATGCTATATATATAGTAAAGCTGTTTGCACTCGGATTTAGAAATGAGTACTAGGTGATTTCGTAATATCACTGTAAAAGTACAAATAAATAAAGTTACATGTTCAAACATTGTAAACTACAAAAATGTAGAACTATTACGAGAAAAAGTAATCTGTCGATGTGCAAGCCAAAAAGATTTTCTCTTGCACATGGACAATGTATTTAACCCATCGGTCAAACAAGAATATTTAATATTGGACAAAGGATTTCATTTTGTAACAAAGATAATTGCTGGCAGACATTTGACATAACAAAAATGGCAACTGAAGCCGATGGCATTAGTTTTCAAAAATAAGAATAAGCACATCTCTAATTTATGTACGACTGTTCTGCAAAATTAAAAAAAAAATCTAATCTTGAAAAAAGCACTTTGGGGCATCCCCGGATATCAGCCAATATCTTACCCTGACATTATCATATGCTATATTGACATTGTCTTTGGGTTATTCATTTTAGATTGACGGTTCAGTTCTCACTTATTGTTGTATAATTCATTACAATTAAAATCCAACTTCCACATTTCCAATATACGAACAATTGATCTGTAAAAAAATTATTCCCTGTCTTGAAAACTGTTCGAAATGTTATCAAGAGAATTGTGAATCCTGTAAGAACATAACTGATGTCAGGTTGACAAATTTCGACAACTGGTATTTTTGTTTAAAAGACAAAAATCAAAGTACCTTGCAAATCTCTTATATATGCAGAAATGAAATGCAAAGTAAATGATCATTGATTTGGGAGATTATTGAAACAACGGTAGTAGAATATCGAACGAACAAGAGAAGTGATGATAAAAAATCGAACTCCTTACACATGGCAAAAACGGCAACAGAGAAAAAAAGACAAAATAAGGATGTAAGACATCCACAATGCACGGAAATTAAAAGACGACATGAAGATCTAAAGCACTCATAGTGTGAATTCCTATGATTACCGGGAGTAACATCAGGTGCTCCGGAAGGGAAAGCAGGTCCTTATCTAGTAGGGGCACCCGTTACACTATCATTTAGTTAATTGTTAGAATTGTTAGACTAGGATGCCACTTTGACGCCAAGATGGCAGACGAGTATTGACAATCAAACGCTCACATGGAGCACAAAATGATACTTAAATTCAGAGCTCGGTATTCGAACTTCAGAATTATCGTTCGTTGTTATCTAATGATTTTCACTAAGTTCTGTAATGAGACAAAGGATACCTCAGTAGTTGGGACCATTTTTGTTTTACAAAACATAGAAAATGAATTCGATTCCACTTAAAATTTGAGGGAATCTATAAAAATGTTCATCGGTGATTGTGGTTGGGATGACAAAATTGACGCCAGACCATTTTTCAGCTGTATAATCAATATTCAATACATTTAATATGAACACGTTTTCACTATTTCTGTCATTATTTTACCTTAATGAAGGCCACTGCACTCAAAATTCGATGTTTTTACTCATCCATTCCCGTCTTGTACTCATTAAAGGGCCCATTCTTTACACTTCTATATAAGAGATTTGATTAGTATACTAGTATATGAAACGTGCGCTTGTTACGCATGTTTGATGTATAAACATTGGGTAAAATTTTGCTCTAAGTAAACATCAGGGATATCAGTAACTATATACTACCGCTTCAGTGGTTCCTTTCCAGAACATAGACACAAGGAACAACATGCCAAGTGGTGAACCAAGATAGCCTTCAACTACCACCATATATGTAAACAGTTTCCCACCTTGTGATGATTTTACTAGTGGAATCCAAAGTATACTGAGTGTACACATGAGTACAATAAACAATCTGAAAAATAACATTCACGCGAAATAGATCTTTTGTATATTTAGCATATGTAAGACTTTCTTTTGTTCAAATATTATGCAGTAGTTACTGCAAAAGCGATGATATAATCCATTACTATCTTTCTGTACGATATTGTTGACTAGCTTATATCGAGGAGAGATTAAGATAGAGTAATGTTTGCATGTTCAATGACCTCATACCGAGTTTAATTACAATTTCAATTTCAAAATGCAGTAAAAAGGTAAAAATTCTACCACCGGTACAGATAGGATATTTTTTCACTACGGTAATTTTTTTCTTCGCATTTACGAGTTCCATTGCGAGCTAAGGAATAACTGGTTCAAAATTATTTGGAGTTGCGGTGCTTTGGCCACTAGTTGAGATTAACTACGAGGAAAATTCAAGAAAACTATAAAAAAGTAAAATTTAAAATTGCCATGCCCCTACGTGCATTCATGAATCTATTTAAAACATTGCAGTTGAAAGGTATGAGTTGTAATTTAAATACAACACTTAACGTGCGTCTTCATATACCATGTCGTCATTTTGTATTTGTGCAATGTTTTAGGGATTAAAAGTTCAATTTCTTATTATTGAAGCAGATAACTACCTTTTGCGCCGTTGTATTCATTGAATGCGAAAATTTAAGTTTTTCGTTGGAGTACCTAATGGATATAAAGCTAAAATGAGGGTTCGGACTTGCAAACCATAAAAAAGTAGATAAGATGGCAAAACTCGGGAAACGGATAAGATAAGACTTGTTCTTGTTTCCGAATCCCTTTAATTGATTTAGTATTGAAATTGTTCTAGTTTATATTGTATAATGCATGTTATTAATCAATTAATAAAATATGTTTACCACAAGATGGCAAAAGAAATTTAGAAATTCAAAGATCGTTTACCTCAAATTTTGCATGATTAGTTCTAATTGTGATTTAACAAAATAAAAACATTGTTTAACTGCGCATGGGATTGAAGTAATTTTATACAATACATAATAATCATCAATAGAAGCAATTGTTTTATCGGAATACAAGTTTGATAGTTATATCTAATTTTGCTAAATGGTACCAATAATCAGATGGATTCAAGTTTTAAATTAACCACTGTATTTCCGTTTGTTGCTTAAATTTTTTTTCCAATTATGGTGCACAAGGCTGCATGGTTTATTTTAAATAACAAAATACCTAAGTTACTTCTGCATATGCGCATTTCGACAACTAACATCTCTTCAGTGCAGATCAAATCAAAACATTTAAAAGTATTACTGAAAATGACAAAGCGGTTTAATACCATTTCTACCTTTTTATGTAAAAACAACATACAAAAATGAGAAGCTATGATGGGACACTAAAAATGTTTGTTAAATATTCCAAGAAGTAGACTGAATTGCAGTATAATTGACAACACATAATAGAAAATTCTACTTCTTCACATAGTTAATATATGTCTGATTCACCACCATAAAAAACAAAACATTTTGATTTGAACTTTGATGAATGATATTGCATAATAAACCGTGCTACACTCGTTTCTTTAGTATTTTCAAATTTGAAACTAAATTAATCTTTATCTTATTATTTTTTTCCTGAACGGTATCCAAACACAGCTTTTAAGTATTGAAATAATTCATTTTATTTATACCTAAAAAAACAAATAAATTTAAGTCCGGTATTTTATTTATTTTTTTGGTATTTCAATATATGAATCTAACACTGGTGAAAAGGCAAGATCAGGAAATCTCAGACACCCAATGGTAAGATTTCAATATTTCTCTGACGAGGCTTGCCGATTGAAATCTTACCCGAGGGTGTCTGAGATTTCTAAATCTTGCATTTTCAACGGTGTTTGATTTATTTTCTCACTTTTGTTATCATAAACTACAATTCATTCAACATCATGCCGTTCTTGTCATCCGTCGTTCCTAAGCGACCTCAATGACGTCAGAATCCGTTGCTTGGTGAATTCTGTGTTGTACCAGGGGATACAAGACAAGGAAATCTCACACCACTAAAAATAGGAACTGTTCTGTCTCAAAAGTGAGAAAATGTTATTCTGACCATTCTGTTTATATTGAATCTCAATATTTTATTATGCCCGTGTCTTGGTATTGACTCGATAAGTGAGCTGTGGTTGTTTTTTATGTGATTGTCTTCTAACAGTCTTATGTCGGGGAAAGGATGACAGCGGTTGTAAGAATACTTTTGCAATAAATTTTATGTTTGTTGACGACCTCGCATTCATGAATAATGAAGATTGAACTTAATATTAGGTATGAGCAAAGTTCATTGTTGAAGGCCTCATGGTGACTTCGAGATGAAAAACAATAATAAACGCGTTCTTCCATTGCTTGTTTTACAATAAATTTGTACAGATTTTGTCTCATGTGCATTTACTCCATATCCTATCATTACTAATACATTTTACAGAGCACAAATTGTACTTACCTGCCTACAATAAGTAACTCCTTCTGGCTCGACTGTGTTCGTATTCTCCGCCATATGTCCATGGTAAATACAGTACTTGCACTGTTAAAAATTGAAGTAAGTGAACTCATGATAGCGGACATCATGGCAGCAATCATGAACCCTCGAAGACCTGTAACATAATGTATTATGTTTAACCATATTACCAATGCCAATTTCAAATACAAATTAATCTTTTTATTTTCAAATGTCGTGCTAAAGCACAAAGAAAAGTAGCATATAACTAAATACCGAAGTTACTATTAAGGTCTCATAATCCAGCAGATACAAATCTATGAATAGCATGCACATTTTCACATGAACTGCATAAGAGATGATACCAGAGCCTCCTCAACTTACGTAATTTCAGATGATAATCAATAAACAAACTATAAACGATGTAAAATATATAACTTCCATATTTTTACCGATTCGGAGGAACAAAACATAACCATAAGGCTTTTTGTAAATCATAAATAATTCAAATTATAAGAACATTTTTGTAACTTATTTTGCATATTCAAATATTACTTTTTCTGTGGCGAATACTGTTATTAGATTTTTTTTGTCTTGATCATAACTTACCCACTGGCATCAACTCCATGACTAACTTAGGATAAGCAATGTTAGAACAACCTACTGGATTATCACAAATTTTCTTGCACTCTTCTGGGTCTGCGCATGCAACTTCATCTGGAATAAATCAATTGTCAACGATTTCACAGATTAAATACATGTATATTTAAGTTCTGTTTACTGTCAATAGTCTCATTATGACCATAACAAATAGATTGACTATGACTATCTTGATCAGTGATATACAAATTCTGTGTCATGCTCATTTTAGTTTTATGGCTTATTTGTGGAATTCATGGTATGTCAACTCAAAATCTCAATAACAAACACACATTTAACAATTTTGGCATTTTTTGAACATGCTATAGACGTGCATCGATGAATTTGTTAATGAAAAGTTTAGTCGCCAAATCGATACATTCCTTCACATATCATTAATAACTTTAAACAAGATGTGTTTAGGAAACACTTATGCCCCCGGTAGAAAGTAAAGAAGAAACATTTAGCAACTTTGAACAATGAATGTCCTTCTGACAAAATAATTTGTAGAAATAAATTCCGGTATCAACAGAAAAGTTTAATCACATCAATTGATGATTGCAATTGGATGCAAACACAGAAGTCACCCAAATGAACACTTCCAATCATTATCCAAGCATTATTAAGAAAACAATTTTCACCCCCCCTTTTTTTGAACTTTTACAGCCAACTCATTGTGTTCTGTTTATCAGTGTTATCAGTACTTTGATTACACCAGGGATCATCAATACTAGTTCCCCAAAAGTGGAGGAATACATAGAAGAGAAGAAATGAAATAATAGATATTTTTAGTAACATCCCTCATCCTTGATATATATAATACATATATAAATACATGTAAAACGAAAATGAACTAGAAAACACGAGGGGACTTTATAAACATAAGTGGATGTTATAAATCGGATAATGGTTTTTATTAAATAAAAACGATACGCTAGGCTATGGAATAGCCTTGGATAGAAAATTGCGTGTTTGACTGACAAGGGTGTGGTGGCTCATGATGTATTCGTATACTCAAATCAATAATTTTCGTTATATTTGTCATGTCAGATTCTACATACACAACTGGACCATGTACAGCTCGCTGATCACTCTTAGGTAAAATCACAATTTTATAAAATGGTAAAACTGGAGAAATTAATTGTTGTTCTAGCGTATCTAATTCTTCAAAAGGAGCTTTACTGATCCATTACTAAATTATTTATCATTGCTTGAGGAGGTAGAGCCTCCTTAAACACATAAGAGTTACACGTTTTACACACAATATGCTTCTCTCCTTTTAACATTTCTCTCAACCTCTCATCTTTTGCATTAAATTATTTCTCGTGTACTTGGCTTCGATTCATAAACCTTTTACAGCACACACAAATAAACACCCGTAGCTCTTTATTCTTCCGCAAAAAACACGATTCTATCTCGTTCCACCTTTCGTTCTCCATTGCCTAAGTATCTCCACAAACTACAATCACGCTTTGTTAAACACAATTGAAAAGTCTTTCATAGTATTTGTATATTATTGATTATTGCACAATACCTCATCTTTATTTATTAACTTCTGGTTTTAAATTTATACATTACTGTTCTTGTTCTTTTTATCATATCTATATTTATAAATATTGCAATACCAATCCCATCATCCTCTACAAATCTGTTCCCAGTACCACCTATAGTAAATGTTTGTAATATTTTTCAACTTCCACAAGGAAACAGAAAAAAAATAAACCCCGCCCCGTTTTATCAGGACGAAACTGGACGCCATTTTCATTTCGAGAATCTGAAATTCCTATTGGTCAATAGTCTTCTGCGCAAGCGTACTCCTCACCTCCCCCAAGAACTATCTATATAGCTAGGCTATTCCATAGCCTAGCTAATAAATGAAGAAAATATGCTGAATGATTTAAAAAATCTTTTTTACAAAAAAAATTCTATATATATATATATATCAAGAAACATTTCATCATAAATGAGTTAAATTTCTATATACATATAAAATAAAACAAAATATAATATCATTTTTGGTGAAATTTTACCGGACAGTCACATGCCAAGGTCAAGGTCACAAGGTCAAATATTCTGGTACCAACTGAAAGGTCTCTCCAAAAGGAACACACATGCAAAGTATGAAAGAACTATCATTTACCATTCAAAAGATATGCTCAATGTTAAAGTTTTTATGCAGTTGTTCACAGGCCGAGGTCAAGGTCACAAGGTCAACTATTTTGGTACCAATTAAAAGGTCTTGCCACAAGGAATGCACATGCAAAATATGAAAGCCATATCACTAACCATTCAAAAGATATACCCAATGTTAAAGTTTATTATTTTTTTTCAAAACGTCCATCACATGTCAAGGTCAAGGTTACGAGGTCACAAATTTTAGTATCGTTTCAAAGGTCTTGCCACAAAGAATACACATGCAAAATATGAAAGCTCTATCATTTACCATTCAAAAGATATACCCAATGTTAAAGTTTTTTGTGGACAAACAGACAAACAGACAGACAGACCGAAAACTATATGCCCCCCGAAACTTCGTTTCACGGGGGCATAAAAATTAGTCTAACCATTTTGCTGTTAGTAATATCTTCACGTTAATAATAAATAATCAGAAGTTCCCATATGACATTGAGTGTACGAATTCATTTTGCATTGACAACACTTCTTTGATAAAAATACAAATTGCTTTCAATGAGACAAAATAAGGACTGTAAGTTTTAACTGGTTCTTGTCCTTTTTGTTGGGTGTATACAGTGCAATATATACCTGGATAAAGAACTCGACTTATCATCCCAGGAAACATCAATAAAAATAATGGAAGTAATTTCAGGAAACCAGCTACAAGAGATCCACCTTTTGCATGTGACCAACTTTTAGCAGCAAGAGACCTCTGAACTATAACCTAATTTGGAAAAAACAATAAACACACTATGGGTAGAAACAATCATAATTTTACATAAATAATTGTATTATTTGATACTCAAAGGAAAAAAAAAGTCATTAGGAAAAGTTTTTTTTCAGATTGGATTTATTTTTTTATATTCAGACTAATATTTATATTTTATCTTATGAAGACATAAAAGTTAATCTTACTACATACGCAATATAGTCTTCACTGAAAGAATTTTCAAAATTGTAAACAATAACAGATTGCTGATCTGATCTCGCTAAAATACAACTTATGTTATTGAATTGCTTTTTTAAACATTCGCATTTACTTTTTGGGGTAGCTGTGTATGTTTTTCTTTTTTTTTCGGGGGGGGGGGGAGATATACTGTTAAACTGTTACTAGATCATTTGGAAATTTGCTTGCATATTATTTACACTACTGTTAACCGAAGTGCATTCTTGGTCTCATTGCAGGACTTGCATTTTATTCGCTGTATTTGGGTAATTATTGAACAGAATCGGTGCAAAATTGTCGGATTAAAACTTAATCCAGGCAAACAGCAATATATTGCCTGTCTATGAACTCACCTGATCGCAGCACCAGTACCAGAGACATCCAAATGATGATTGTAAAATTAACCCAGGCCAAGGATTTTCGTTTCCAGTGGCATCCAGGAATATATTGAATGCATCTGCTCTTGGAGCTCCACATGTTGAATTTATGTCAGGCTTAGACGGCAGGGCATTGATGTATTTTTCTTTTAAAGCACTATATCCTCCGACTTTATTGAAACCTGAAATAAGGGGCAAGTTAAAACTATTAATACGATTTTATGTTTTATTATAAAAGTAAGAGTATTTCTTCTTGTGCATAAATCTTCCAGTATCAGTTCTTTCATAATTCCCTGGTATATAATCTACATATGTATATGTAGCAAAAGGTTGACATAACACATGAAATATATATTAAAAGTCTTGCTTGTATAAGAAGCTGTTCTTTTTTTCGAATCTGTATTCAAGTGAAGTGTAAGAGCTTTTTGGACTTGAAAAATATTAATGTACATTGAAAACAAATTATAGCAAAATGTGTTTCCTCGCCATAATTACCGGTATCCTATTCAAAACAATTGCTAAACGCAATGCATCTTGTGATTGCTTTGAGATTTTTCAAGAATAGAAAGAACATATCCAATGTTAAGAAATAATACTGGTTACTGTTCAGATATAAGTCAGTATTTTAGCCAAAAAATATTCTTGTATACCTCTTTTCAGTTTTTGTTCTAAATGTCTCTGCAGTGACTGACAAAATAAAAAGACGTAATGATCGCCTTCAGAACCCAAACTCACCAGCAATTTTGTATTTCATTATTTCATCACTACTATATAGAACGATGCCCCTTCTGGTTGTCTGTAAATTTCAAAGGCTATTACAATTCCTGTATTTTCAGTGCTTCAGTACTGGTGAAAAACGTTATTTTGACAATTTAAAATCAGTTGATTGTTTTTTCTTTTTATTTTTTGGGTGTTTCAATGCGTTGTTTTTGGTTTGTTTGTGTGCGCATCGACAATGTGTCTTGGTAAAGCAATGCTAAAGATGGTCCATACAAGTGATTAGTATAAAAAGATTCTCTGTGATGTAACCTCTCTTTACATTTCTGTTCTTAAGACAATTTCTCATAAGGATGCACCATCATATTTTCAATTTTTTTTCATAGAGTCCGCTAAAACCGGTTCTAGGGGCCCATCTTGATCTTTCTATGAGGTATGAGCAAAACTCATAGTAGAATGCCTAATAGTGACTTCAAGATGAATAACAACAATTAAAAGAGTTGTTCCATTGCTTGTTTTGTCATGTATTTATAGACTTTGTCTCATGTTCATATACTCCATATGCCTTAGAGGATTATTTCAATTTATTAATCTTGTAGCCTTGAACGTATGAAATAGTAAGTTGTATTATGATCTGCAGCTCACCAGAATGTAGGAAAGGATAACCTGTGGTGTTAAAGTGATCAGTCTCATTCTGTACAAGCTGGTCTCTAAGTACTACTTTATTGTATTGTTTTCTACATACCCTTTAGCCAGCGGGCCATCATAAGCGATACAACGAATAATTCGAAGGCATCTGATGTGATGTCTGGTTCCCAAGCAAGTTTTAATTAAAATGAAAGTTTATGTCCATAGATATTTCTACATCAAAATCGTATCAGAAAAGCAGCGGAACTACCACAAATTTTCCACCGACTTTTAAAAAATAGTCATAGATATTTTTACATCAAGATCTTATCAAAAAAGCAGCGGAACTATCACAAATTTACCATCGACTTTAAAAACAAAAGATTTTTCGCCTATTTTTTAATATAGCTTAAGTAAATTTCATTGCTTTCATATGTCTAACAAAGAGTCTTTATTTCTAAATGAGTTGTTGCTGCTTTTACTTATCGAAATGGTATACTATTTTTTTTATCTGCGTAGCTTTGTATGAATAACTTGGCATTTTATTAAAATTGCCGTACTTTGTTATTTTACAAATACACTATTTTAATCATTCACGTTCTTCACCAAATTAACAATTAATGATACGGATGATGTTCGGAAAAAAATCTTTCAAAGTCTTGAATACTTACTTATTCCCATAACAATGACAGCACCAATTGTCATTATTGATGTCTGTAAGGTGTCCGTGTACATTACTGCTGTTAGACCACCTGTAAGTCCAAAAAGTAACAACTAAGAAATTAGTTACTCTCAACGGTTGCAAATAACCAACAACTTCAAAAAAGCAATTTTACTTTAGATGTATTATTTTTACAACGCCTTGCATTGTTGATTCGATATTCGGACACCCTTGTTTGGTGTAAAAGTTTAGCGTTTGAGTTTTCAAACAGATGCAAGTTCAAAATCCAAATCAAATAAAAAAAAATAAATAAATAAAAGAAAATGTGTCCATGGGACACGGATGCCCCTCCCCGATATATATCGGCAAAAAGGAAGTAGATGAGTGACAAATTTGAAAAGAAGGAGAGACACCATACAACTCATCATACCAAAGCTTTTGACCAAATATCAAATTATTACTTCATACACATGCAATCCTTGACGAAAAATTCAATATATAACTCATTCCAATTTAAATTTGCAATTCCAGTGATTGCAAATCTGGTGCCTCCATTTTCAAAAGCTACAAAGTAGTGTGAATAACCAAAATGTGAGGAATTTCATGGGACTTAATAAAATCATATTAGTTTTTCGATATCTTAGAATGATTTTTGGAAATTTTGGAAAACATGGGAATTTCAAAATCCCATTGGAAAATGCTGTTTCCCATGGGATTATACCATTTCCCATGGGATTTTAAAAAATTCCCATGGGACTTTCATTATTCCCATGGGATTATAATTTCCCATGGGATTTCTCAATAATTCCATGGGAAAATTTTGCTCCCATGGGAATATTTAAAATTCCATGGGAAATAGTGAAATCCCATGGGAAAATGCATTTCCCCATGGGATTATGAAGTTCCCATGTTTTTTAAACCGCGATTGTGTAATAGTGTGCTAACATATCAACTTACCAATATGATTTTCGTATGTCCCATGAAATTCCGCACATGTTGTTCATTTACACGACTTGGTATCTCTGAAAAATGGCGGCACCAGATTTGCAATCACTGGAATTGCAAATTAAAATTGGAATGAGTTATATGGCTGTAATGGGAAAAAATCAAAGTTATCGTCAAACAAGAAGTAGACGAGTTACGGACTTGAGAAGGGGAGACACGTTACAACTCATCATACCAAAGCTTTTGACCAAATATCAAATCATTACTACATACACAAGCTGAGAAATCCTTGACAAAAAATTTCAATATGTGGCTATAATGGGACAAAATCAAAGTTATCGTCAAACAGGAAGTAAATGAGTTACAGGCTTGAAAAGGGGAGACACGGTATAACTCATCATACTAAAGCATCAAACCAAATATCAAATCATTACTACATACACAAGCTGAGAAATTCTTGACAAAAAATTTCAATATATGGCTATAATGGGAAAAAATCAAAGCTATCGTCAAACAGGAAATAGATGAGTTACGGACTTGAAAAGGGGAGACACGGTATAACTCATCATACTAAAGCATCAGACCAAATATCAAATCATTACTACATACACAAGCTGAGAAATCCTTGATGAAAAATTTCAATATGTGGCTATAATGGGAAAAAATCAAAATTATCGTCAAACAGGAAGTAGATGAGTTACGGGCTTGAAAAGGGGAGACACGGTATAACTCATCATACTAAAGCTTTAGACCGAATATCAAATCATTACTGCATACACCAGATGAGAAATCCTTGATGAAAATTTTCGGACGTACGTACGGACGGACGGACAGACAAAGGTAAAACTTAATGCCCCCGTCGCCTAACGGCTGGGGCATAAACAAAAATTTACGTGTCTGAACGGCATGGTTTAGTTCAAAACTGTCCTCAATTCGTATTTCCTTTATAACCAAGACGAAAATGAAAAAAAAATTGGTTGTTTTGCACCCTTTTACTCTTACTTCGAAGACATTCGCGCATGTGTGAAGCATGAGGTTGTTGAGTATTATACTCCACGTTATAGAGTTCATTATCACATACCTAAAACAGTATACAGCCCCGTAATAAATAGGAGTACTGCAATAGATATGTACATGTCCCATCCTAGAGCCATCTGTATAAACAGGGAACCAGC
Source organism: Modiolus philippinarum (assembly GCA_002080025.1). Classification (NCBI taxonomy): domain Eukaryota; kingdom Metazoa; phylum Mollusca; class Bivalvia; order Mytilida; family Modiolidae; genus Modiolus; species Modiolus philippinarum. The sequence continues at coordinate 18,114 of MJUU01047763.1, read as the reverse complement.
AAATATACTGACCTAAAATAAAAAAAAATACATTTTGTTCCTGTAATTTTAAGTGTTTTGAAAAGAGAATTTCAAACGACGAGGATGATGGTGCCGGCGGTTATTGTTCAAAGAAAAACTACATCTTGACAAATATCAATATTGCAGTTATTATAAATATTATATATATATAGTTTTACAAGACAACACAACACCTGAAACACTATTTACACAGTGAAAACTATAGAACTAAATAGGAGTAATAACAAAATTACCGAGTTGTCAAGAGCCGAAGTCCATGGGACAAAAAGACAAATCAGATGAACACCAACGGAAAAATTGTCGACTCCAATGGTCCTGACTTGGTACAGGCATTTCAACAGAAATATATTATGGCGCGCCACCCCCCCCCTTTTTTTCCATTTCGGTAATGTCCGGTTGCAACTCAACAGCAATTGCTTTTAAAAGGTCGAAGACGGTTAAAAGAAGTGATCATCCCAGTACTAAGTAAAAAAAGAAACTTGAATCATAGTTCGGGTGGAAACTTCAATTTTTTCCACAAAGGACTGATATCTATAACAGAACTTTTTCAATGATCGTATGAAACAGAATTTTTTGGAGCCTTGTTTAATAAGGCGGTCACATAGATAATTATGTCTAATTAGAGAGTCTGTATAATTTGTGCTAGCTCCCGCGAAACGATTCAAATTTGAAACACTCTGTAAGCAGGGGAAGGTAGAATAATACTGTGCATGTTAGGGAAATTGATTATTTTGAAACTTTTGTCATAAATTTTAATACTGACATGACCATTTTTGTCAAATTCAAGATGTAAGTCCAAAAAAGATGTAGATCTAGTGGTCTCTGTCGTTTCCTTTATCTCTAGTTCTGGTGAATATATTAATGGGATTAATTTAGCAAAAGATGTGTTATTGACTGGAACAACCTCACCAATATATTTATTAGTGAAATTTGAAGGATCTAGCATCCTTTATTTTATAATATCTTCAACGAGTCCCTGGAGAAATTCGTCTGCGAGAAGAAGTAATCTACAAACTTACTGCAAGTTTTGTAAGGATATACAGTATCAGTGACAAAACACTAAGGTACGTCCTCATTCTGTGTCCACCATGGCGTTTCTGTATATATTCTGGTAGTGTATATACCTAGAGAGATAAATATAACTATTAATTATATCTATTCACCTTTATGCCTACAAAAATCTAGAATTAAATAGAATATGCTTCGACTCACTGTGTTGATTATACATGCAATAGCAAAAAGTTCTTTGTATTAATTGTCCTTCGAATTCCATCTGAAATTCGAAGAACTGTGATGAGAGCATGAACGTCAAATAACTAAAGTAAGTGAGAACCGAACCGTCAATCCAAAAGCGAACAATCCAAGGACAATGGCAACACCAGAAATACCGAATTTACTGTAAATTTAGTTTCTGTATATAGAAATTTTGACAACTCATCTCTCTTCAGAGCAGATAAAATCAAAATATTTGGAAGACCATAAACCCAAAGATGTTTAAAACTGATAGAGAACAAATTACCATTTCTGATCAAAAAGGGATCATGAAGTTTTTTTGCAGCGTAAAATGTAAAACATGCGCGAACAGTTTTTTGTCAAAACACCTGTTTTAAGGAGGTTCCTTGAGTGACCAATATACATCTACTTGTATATACCCTTTAACCATACCCTTTTCCAATATACAAAGAATTGCTTTAAGGGTTGGGTTTTTTTTCGAGTAGATCTGACAAAATTATTGATCTACAGCATGCAATCAACATGCCTTTGAACAATGCAGCCCATTAAGCTTATATATTTAAAATGTGGCTTTCTACTTACCCCAGCTGAAATGTATACTGGTAGAAATATCCACCCAAGTGCCAGAATAAGAAAAATTACCTGTTTAAAATAGAACAAATAGGTGAAAATGGACGATAATAGTGTCGTTTGAAAAAAAAATTTGTGTACTTTTTAGGATCTCAGTAGATCTTCTAAATATATGACACTTATGGTTTATCTGAACAGATTTCTGCTACATTATACTTTACTGTATTTACTAATGAGTCACATGACCATAACAAGGGATAATTAAGTAGCTGAGCAAGCAAATCATTTTTGAATTTAATTATATGTTTCAATGACTAAATAAACTATATGCTCCCTTAAAAACAAGATAGCTTATAAGTATGAAATAGCAAGACAATTTTGTTTTCATGTGTCGGAAAACAAAAACCTTCACTTTCTATTCATACATAGTATAGGTACTCCAACGAAATGAAGGTTCGAAATCAATGAATAAAACGGTGCGAAAAAGATAGTTATCTGCTTCAATAATAAGAAAATAAACTTTTAATCGCCACAAATTTCAAGGTAAGGATACATTAACATCATTAAATAATTACATTCTGTCCACTTCCGGTATTTTTTCTTCCATTCTTATAAAGAGCCAAGGGAAACATTTTTCAAAATTATTTGGAGTAGGTACTCCAACGAAAAAAATTGGCATTCAATGAATATAACGGTGCAAAAAGATAGTTATCTGCTTCAATAATAGGAAGATTATCTAAAAAAAAATAGAGGATTAATAGATTAAGGATAAATTGATATCGCTAAAATATTACAATTTGTCCACTTCCGGTATTTGTTTTCTTCGTATTACCAGTTATATCAGGAACTAAGGAAAAACTGGTTCAAAATTATTTGGAGTAACGACGCTTTGGCCACTAATTAAGATTAATAACGAAAAAACTTCAAGAAAATGCAAAAAACAAGTAAAAGTTAAAATAACCGTGCACTTGCATGCATGCGTGGATCTATTTGAAACTTTGCAGTTGAAAAGTATAGGTTGTAATTTAAATAAAACACTTAACATGCGTTTTCATGCACCATGTCGTTATTATGTATTTGTGCCATGAAAAGTAATAAATAATAAAACTTTGTTTAGAAAAATCTTCGTTGGAGTACCTATTTGGAGTTACGACGCTTTGACCACCAATTAAGATTTATTACGCCGAAAATTCATGAAAACTGTAATAGTCAGGTAAACGTTAAAATTGCCGTGCACTTACGTGCTTCCATGAATCTATTTGAAACTTGGTAGTTGAAAAGTAAAGGTTAGAATTTAAATAGGACACATTTTAAGAGACACCAGATATAAAAATTCCTCTGGCCAGTAGGAATTGTTCAGAGATAAATTATTTTTGGGAAAAGCGCTAATTTGAAAAAACAGAACTATTTGTCGACACCAGAGAGCTTAATTATTTTTAGCATATATAATTGTGAATAATTGCCTTTGAATGTCCGAATTTTTATATAACTTTGACGATAAGTTCATAAAATATGTATGCATTTGAACATAAAATTTGATTACTTCACAAAATCTTGATAATATATCTTCGAAAAATTCATGCTTGCTGAAAAATATAAATGACCTATAATGCTTTTAGACAAGACGATAATGAACATATAATTTTACTTTTCAGGCCGATAGCTTGTTCTAACGCAAGCATGGAAAGTTTACAACCCAAGGTTTTTTCCGCAAGACAAATTTGTATGATTATAACATTTATACCATATACTTACAAACCATTCAAACAAAACTAATGCTATACCGGAAGATGCTCCTGCACCAGCCAATCCGACAAAGTGTTCACTGCCAATGTTACTGGAGAATAATGAAGCGCCAACCTAAACGATATCAAAACAACAATTTATACCGAAAAAAACATTTCAATTCAAGATCTTGGCATCACTGTTTATTGAAAATAAATCGTGTTTTTATGATTTGACAACTTCAGCTGTCAGCATATGGAGACTATATTTCAAATCCGGTTGGCTAGTTTTGTGTCTGTAATGTTTACATTAATTTACATTCAGGACCATTGCCGACAATTTTGCCGTTGGTTTCCACTTGATTTGTCTTTTTGTCTCATGGACTTCGGCTCTTGACCACTCTGTTCGGTAATTTAATTTGTTATTACCCTCATTTACAATCTAAAAATCTGTACTGGACTGGAAATTTTCATTGTCAGACTTATGTTAACCCATATTTACCCTTGATTTTTTACGGTCATCGCCATGTTTTGACAAAATGTTTCTCACAAATGAAAATAGACATCTCGCAGTACTAGATTCAAAGATGATAACATATATATGCCAAATCTAACTAGACACCACGTTTTTAATTGCAGTGTCAATAGTGGATCTGGAGGATATCTTTTTTCAATACTGATTATTGCTCAATTGTCCGGACCAGTTGATGACATGCCAGTCTTACGGAGGTAATCAAGCTAGCGTTTTGTTGGCGACCAATCAGTTCTCTGCTCATTTTTCCTAATTGCCTTAGTTTTCTCCTTTGCGTTACACTTATGTTTAAACTGCCATAGATAACAGCTTTTTATAAAGCCACCTTGGGATTTATGCTCCGATATTCGTTTGCTGATACAAAGCTAAAACAGCTTACAGTTTACTGAATGGTCTGTTTTCAGATTGTTAATTTATCACTTACCGCAAACCATGGCATAGAACGGCTTGCCAGAAAATAGTTTTTGACATTTCCTCTGTCTGGTCGGCAAAGTGTCTGCAAAATAAATAATTCGTTGATAAATAGAAAAATCCTTGAAAAAAAACCTTTTTATGGACTTTTCGACTACAGCACGATTTGAGCTAAACCAAAATTGTATAAAAATGAAGATATCATTATATACCAGTAAGCGTTTTTCATTATGATTTCTGACCAAGTGGTAGAAACATTTTTTATAAGTGCAAACATAAATATGTCTTTGTATACTTGTGCACTTATTCAACATTGTTTTGATGTTCCATGAAGATTTTAGTGGATTCCCAAAAACAATAGAAATTATTTCGGCATTTTCAAAAGTAAAGGGAAGTTGGGATTTGCTACCTACATGTAGGTCGATCTTGTCATGCTGATTATTTTTTCAGATATTTTTTTGCATTTTTGATGATGGTGTTATTAGCAAAAACATCAATTAACCTTTTTTTTATATTTGTAGCCACGAATGTCATGTCCTTTGTCGAATCAAAATAAAATGATAAATTTTGGTTGCCCTTTATAACATAAAATATAACCGGGGATAATGTTCCAGTAGCTTCAAGCTCACACTTGCCTTTCAGCTGCACATTTATAAAAATCGTGGCTACAAATGTCTAAGTAAACAATTCCTTTTTATCCATATGCCAAACAAAAAAGAACGTGACCAATAGATACTACAACAGAAAAACTATTTGTCCATTGTGTTTTGAGAAAATTAAGCTTTTTTATTTAAATATAATTTACTTAAATACATTCCATTGCGACACTTTCTTTCATCTGAAAATACGGCAACAGTTCGAATGCTGGGTATTATGAATGTTCACTGCATTGCATTTTTCTTATATTTCAATACCCAAGTAAATTTGTGTCTGTGGTTGTGCAATGAAATTAATAAAACTTATGTTATCATGTAAGGAATGTCATCCAAAGCTAAATATATGATAATACAATTCTTTACGCTATGTGAAAACTAGGCATTTCGCTCAATTTCAAAATTGTGTAGAACCTTTAACTGTACAACTTAGATGTCAATGATAAAACTAAGGAAATAATGGGCGCATTTCTTTTCATCTGTATATGAATCTTAGTTGGATAAGACATTTGAATCGTAGAGAAAACGGGCACCAAAACCACGTCATGATTCGAATGTAATTTGTAATAAATGACAATTTTCATAGTTTTCCATGTATGGGTAATAACAACATTTGAATTGTCAACCAAGGATAGACTTGCCTAAAGAGTATACGTGAATTTGAACGTCTATCATTTTTGTGTAAACAGTTGTGCAAAATTCCTTATATCGAGATTTTTTAAAGGACGGATTGCATTTGTTTTTTTCGCTGTCATGGTCCTTTCGATAGAACAATAATTATGCAGCATTTTGTCGAGGGAAACCCAAGATACAGATTTTGAACTACTCGTCAAACAACATACTAGGAGTGGGATACAGATATGTCCCTTGCATTCAATTTAGTGCTTTAAAAAAAAATTAGTATAATTTGGAAAGAGCAGATTGCATTCACGAGTATTACTCTGGGTTTGCCGCTAAAGAGTAACGTTGGGGTATTTCTTCTTTTCTTTTTCTAAAGTGTCAACGAGAAAACAACCTGACATAACTATAACTTTTGCATAAACGAAAATTTTCTATTTTTAATTTAAATTTAATTTTTAAATTTTAAGACAATATACATTTTTTGCTGTTACTCTTTCAGTAATACCTTTACATATACCATACATGCTGATTTTATTTTGATAAGTCATTCTTTCAAAAAGAATGTACATGTAGTAGAAAAATATAAAAATAAAAGCGAAAGCATAAGAAAAAAAAATGTTAATGATGCCGAACCACGAGCAAAACGTTAAGTCCATCAACGGTGTTTGTTGTAACAGTGTAATAGTATTAGTATCAGCGCCAATAGCCATTTCTCCCTTACAGTTAATGCAGATTGGAGCTGCAAAGACTGCCTGAAACATGAAGAAAAGAGGATGTAAACCTCCACAACCTATGTTGTGTCCACGGGGGGGGGGGGGGGTTACTTCCTATATATTGGTGTACGGGGATGTCCGTTTTTTTCAGGTCGATTTTTTTCAGGTTTTGGTATTGATTTGGGGTATCCTTTTAAGTGCATTAGTATCTTGTTAGGTATATATTTCATAACTTGAGTATAGTTTCGGGTATATATATTAACAGCCTAGGGTCTTTGCATTTTAACTAAACACATTCTAAATTTCTAAAATCTGTATTGCATGGACAAGGGTTATGTATTCCGGTATATGCATGCAATCATTATGCTAAACTCCTCACAGGAAGGGATCTTGGTGGAAGCTGTATACTGAGGGTACATAACTTACTTTGTCAGTTGGTATTGGGTCTGGAGCTGGCATGTCAGTTAACTGCTAGTAGTCTCTTGTGATTTCATGTTTATGTTCGTATATTTAGTACTTTCAGTTTAATTTTTCACAATTAACTCAGTCCTGTTGCTAACTGAATTTTACTGTTGTTACTATTGTTTTTTTTTATCTATCACATTGACTAGGGGGAAGGTTTGGGCCCAATAAAACTAGTTCAACCCCGCTGCAGCAGGAGTGCGCCTGTCCTAAGTCAGGAAATTTATTAAGCCTTTGTGTGTCTTTGTCTTTTTTCTAGTTAGTTTACTATATGTATATAGGAGTCTAGGATGATGCTTACTCTTTATTCAGGGGCCGACTCCGACCTGTCGTTGGGTTTGGGGTTTTCTCACCGTTCATTGAAGATCTTATACTGGCTTTGAGTTGTTATTGCTCCCCTTCGGGCCGTTGTCTCTTTGACACATTCCCCGTTTCCCTTCTTTTTTCTAGTATTTGCGGAGGGTATTTGCACGACACTAAAGGAGAAGAGGATATAATTTTATCACATGAAATAACTTCCACAGCAACATGTATTTAACATCTACTGCAAATCCTACAAAAGCAACATGAATGACATAAATTGTATATGGTACGTTTTTGCGAGCTGGTATTGTTTGGGTTTATGTACATGCTTTGGCATAGATTTGGGTATACTTTTATTTGCTGTCTTGGTATTGATTCGGGTATGAATTTTATTTTTATAAATGCACATCCCCGTCAAAATTTTACCAAGAAGTAACCCCCCTGGGGGGGGGGTGTCACATCCTTTAAACCTTGCAGTTAAAGTGCATCATCAAACATTCTTCATCTAGGCAGGAAACAGTTGGGCCTTTCTCTTCGACAAGACGGAAGGTCGGACAAAAGAAATATATGAAAAAGAAGGAACTAGTAAAAGTGTGACAACTGCATGGGAAAATGAGTAGGGGTAGGAAATTTAGCCTTCTATACGACCCCCAGTCTGTATGCTGTTGAACGAAAAATATAAGAGGTCTTTATACTGCATGAGGCGTTGCGTTTCTCCACACAGTTTCGGTGCTATGGTTCGCGGATGATGACCTTACTATAGACCTGGGCAAACGTTGATAATTGACTCGTGTCAGATTTGCCAAAATTGTCAAAAATCAAAGGAAAAAATTAAATGATTAAAGGAATTTGTCGTAAATTTGGATAAGCTTTACTTGAGTCTCACACGGATCGCGTTCTTTGTCTACCCCGCCTAGACAGGAGGACGCGCCCGGCAGCTCTGTAGCTGGAGCCCCTGAAAATAGATGAAGGTGCAGGGGACACAAATAGAACATATCTTACTGATCTCTAAAATGTCATGAACTCAGTGACATAGCAAATAAAAGTGTGTTACAACAGTGAGAATAAGAACATTGACCTTACACATACGCCAGTCCTGAATATAAATTAATGTAAAAACGTACAAATAGGTGAATAACTATAGGCATGTATTGCATGGTAAATTTGTAAACAAGGGAGTTAGTGTATAGATTATGTTTATATCGGATTTTAACAAAATGGCTATTGTAAGTTTCGTATGGCTACAAGATGAAATTTGCAAATTTTGATTCGTAGCAGGTTGCATTTGATGGGATAATGCAAAATTAATTTTCTTGGACAATATATAGAAATTGAGAACTAAAAGTTCATTAATGATCATTTCGTTAAAAAAAATACTCAAGTTCGGATTTTTTTTGTAGGAACAGTCTCTTAAAAGTGACAATAGATCAACCATATATAGGTCAGATGCATGCTACAACCACTGTCTTTCAAGTGCGAATCGAGAAGGATATTATTACTCACTGTAAAAACAGATGCGACTGTGATTAATCTTTATTTTTTCTTTGAATTGACAATTGATATTGTTTCTGAATTATCAGAATGGCTTGAATTGATAACCCCTCAATTCAGATCTTGGGAGACAGCGATAATTATAAAGAGTACTTACCCACAATCCGACTCCTAAAACACATACAAAGTACAGAACCACAACTAAAATATCAGCCCAGTGATTCAATCCTTTAGAATACGCCATAATCCGACATGGAAGTAGAAAAATGACACCAATTTGTAATTTGCAGTTAAGTTTCAACTGTTATCATTTTATGAAAAATTATCCATGTAGTTTTAAACATATAATTACGTTCTATGCAAATATGAGTTTTTATATTCACTTATCTAAATGGATTAATGGGTGTAATTTATTTCAGGGATATCTAACAAATTGGATACTATATTTATATCGGTGAAAATGATAACATGGGCATATTTTCGTCAAAGCGATTTGAAGTTGTTGGAAAATTGATATAGACATAATAAAAAAAATGGCAAGTACATCAGCACAATTCTTGCCATAATTATCATTGAAAATTAAAATACTTTTATAACTGACAGAAAAGAAACAAGATCGCCCGTTGGAATTCCAATGACCTGTTGATAAGCATTGTTGTCGAAAAAAACAAAATCTTGTGCAACAAGAATCGCATCATCAGAATGCCCAGGAACAATGGCTGTTGCAAATAGTATTGGAGGAGAATCCTGGTTTTTGTTAAAACAAATGAACTGAAAACAAAACAGTTAAAAACGGTAACCCAACTTGATTTTATTCAAATTATCAGGAATGATATTATAGTCTGTTCTTTTTTTGTACATGTCTAAAATTTTAGCACCTAATTATATTCTTTAAAAGTCCCCGTCCTGAACTGAACAGGATTGTGTCATTATGGAATACTATTGATATTGAATAAACTTGTAAATAAGAAGAAACTGTGATGTCATCATCCCGGGGGGGGGGTAACTCTCATATATTTTATACAGGGACGTGCAGCTGGGGGTCCAAAAGTTGTACCCGAATTAATACTAGATTATGATCGAAATCCATACCTGAATAAATACTGCACTTGTGTATGACACCCATAAAAATACTAATGTACAATGTAAATTTATCGTATGATTGGAAGAAAAAAAGGGCAAATTCTAAAATATGACATATAAAATTTATCAATTTATAATAGAAGTGATATTTTTAATGAATCTTCTAACAATGTTTATCAAAATTGAAAAAAATAACCCGAATTAATACTAGATGTGTTGAAAATAGAACCAAATAAATATGAAAAGGGGGAAAATGAGCATAAAAAAATACTAGAATTTGTAAAATAAGCACCCAAATTTGCCGCACGTCCCCGTATACCAATATATAGGAAGTTACCCCCCCCCGGGGTCATCATATAACCGAACTGCCAATCTAAAACGATGGCAAAAAGGACAATTGGCAACATCTGAAAAACAAAGAAACATTGAGTACGACACAGACAATGAAAAATGAAGACACACACACACACACACCATGATAACACGGGCCAAAATAAAACCATGGGTGAGATCAGTAAGCATCACCTGCTAATTATAAGACACCCACCGTGTTGAACATGTCAAATCCGGTAGTAAAGTCAAATCCTTCAACTTTATCTTGTACATGTATATAAAGACTATTTCCCGGGACTATTTATTTTATTTTGTTCGGACAATTGCTATGCATAAAAAACCTATGCATAATAAAAAAGTACATAATAAATTAAAATGGATTCATATTTATTCAGTTACTGGGTTTGCGTAAAAAATAACAAAATCGATTGAAAGTGAATGTAAATTTGTAAATAATGATGGTCAATATAAGCAATTTATTTATAATTATGAAGCCGTATTTAATAGCTTTGAAATGATCTTCTTAACAACAATACTACACGTGTTGTTACAAAATCTCCAAATGTGATTCCTGACGTAGTATGGCTGTATATGTATGTACGATGTATCTATTTTTCTGTTATTTTGTTTGTATAGAGAAAGAATGAGTGTAATTTTCACAATTATCGTGCTGATTGTTTGTGTTCAAGGAATAAATGGATCTTGTCGAGTACACCCTTGTATAAAACAACAGCTAAGTAAGTCATCCATGTTTTCTTTTGATTCCAAATGGAAAATGACAAAAATAAGAACAATAGCACCTTCTTATAAACACTATAAATATCTTTTGAATTTTTTTGTTTGTTGTTGAAAGAGGAAAATGTCAAGAAAACGTGTGAAAGGTATTTTTATTTTGTGTAAGGGCCTTTTTGTTAAGCGTAATTGCTCTGATAACACTGAAATTTTTTAGGCTATTAATTCATGTTGCTGTGAAGATGTAACTATAAAACCTCCCATTCGTATACATTAGAAAGAAAAAAGGAGAAAAAAGGAGAAATGAAGTCAAACGACAAACCGAAGATCAAAACAAACGTTGATTACCGTCGGGTAAGGTTTCAAACGTCTCAGATCCGAACATGAAATCTCCTCGGGGTTGTGAATTTTTTCTATCTTGTACTTTCACCAGTATTAGATTCTATATATCTAACATTCTGTCTATATATTTTTGTAGGCACATATACGAAGACACTGTGTCCATTTAAACACAGAGGTTTAACAATGAGGTTTGAAGTAGGATCAGACTTTACAGTAAAATGTTTCCACTGTATATGTAGAGAAACCGGATTAGAATGCTGTGGGTAAGATAACATTATACATTGCAATGTTTGTTGGTATTTTGTTTTATTTTATCTTTAATTAAAGGACGCATGTTGAAAAGGTATTTGAGGAATCACAATGTACTGCCATTCTAAAATGATGTATTTTTGGAAGAAGCTCTCGTGTGTGTTTGAAGGCTGAAAATATAACATTTTGGAATTCCTAATCGAAAATAGATAAATGTTGACATTCTTCCTAATAGCAACAAATCTCCCTAAGTGCACTTTAGCCTTCGCAATTTTGACGACATTTACCTAGATTTTAATGGAATTTAATCTAGAGTGCTACACAAGTATAAGCTTTCCAAAAAGCTTGCCTTCCTTATTGATGTCCAGTATTGAGAAATACTAAATCGGGTGATGAT
>MJUU01047761.1:61557-79386 GCA_002080025.1 Modiolus philippinarum | reverse complement strand
TGTCAGGACACTTAGGTATTAATAAGACTTACAACAAAATTTTAAATAATTTTTATTGGCCAAATCTTAGAAAAGATGTCTCCAATTACTGCAAGTCTTGTCATACATGTCAGTTAGTAGGGAAACCAAACCAAGTTATTCCAAAAGCGCCTCTTCAACCAATACCTTCTTTTGAGGAGCCTTTTAGTAGAATATTAATAGATTGTGTAGGTCCTCTACCAAAAACTAAATCTGGTAATCAGTACATGTTAACTATTATGTGTGCATCCACAAGGTTCCCTGAAGCTATTCCTTTAAGAAATATAAAGACCAAGACCATAGTTAGGGCTTTAACTAAATTTTTCACTTTGTTTGGCCTACCTAAATCTATTCAATCAGATCAAGGTTCAAACTTTATGTCAGGCATTTTCCAACATGTAATGTATGAATTAGGCATTAAACAGTACAGAACATCTGCATATCACCCTGAAAGTCAAGGCGCCTTAGAGCGATTTCATCAAACCTTAAAAAGTACTATGCAGACCTATTGTTTTGACACAGAGAAAAATTGGGATGAAGGAATTTCTTTTTTTTTTATTTGCTGTAAGAGAAGCAGTCCAGTAATCATTAGGTTTTAGTCCCTTTGAATTAGTTTTTGGACATACAGTTAGGGGCCCACTGAAACTTTTAAATGAGAAAATTTTATCAGATGAAAAAGGCCATTTAAATCTCCTTGATTATGTTTCAGACTTTCGCACTGAACTTGTAAAAGCTTGTGATCTAGCCAATAAAAATCTTAAATCTAGTCAAGAATCTATGAAAGCCAAGTATAACCAAAATTCTGTCAAACGTAATTTTGACCCTGGTGATAAAGTGCTTGTTTTACTTCCTGTTCCTGGAAAGCCACTCGAAGCCAGATATTTTGGTCCATATATTGTTGAAAAGAAAATCAGTGATTTAAATTATATTATTAAAACACCTGACAGACGTAGACATAATAGGTTGTGTCATGTAAACATGATAAAACCTTATATAGATAGAGATAGCACAAATATTGTACATTCTGTAAATATAGTTAGTGTTGACCCTGACATTGCTGAAAATGACTTTTGTGAAAAATTTGATTCGCCATGTATCACACCGAAGCTGGAAAATTCACAGATTCTACAAGATTTAGATTCGAAACTTCAGCATTTGCCAGTGATTCAAAAGGAACAATTGAAACAGTTACTCCGCGAATTTGAACATTTGTTTCCGGACATTCCAACATGAACTGATAAAATATTTCATGACGTTGATGTTGGTGATTCAGTGCCGATAAAACAGCATCCATATCGCCTTAATCCGATCAAACAAAAGTACCTGCATGATGAAATTCAGTATTTGTTAAAGAACCTAGCAAAAGCAATTGGAGCTCGCCCTGTATTCTAGTGCTAAAACCTGATGGAACTTATCGTATGTGTACGGACTATAGAAAATTAAACAATGTTACAAAAACTGACTCATTTCCAATTCCGCGCATTGATGACTGTATTGATAAAATTGGAAATGCTAAATTCATTACAAAAATTGACTTGTTGAAAGGATGTTATCAAGTTCCTCTTACAGAGCGTGCAAAAGAACTTTCCGCTTTTGTTACACCCGATGGACTATTCCAATACAAAGTGATGGCTTTTGGCATGAAAAATTCGCCGGCAACTTTTCAGCGTCTCATCAACAGTGTTATTTCTGGAATTGACGGTTGTGAAGCATACATTGATGACATTCTTATATATAGTGACACTTGGAAAGAACATCTTCAGACTCTCCGAACTTTTTTTGAACGTTTAAGCAGTGCTATGTTAACAGTCAACCTCTCCAAGAGTGAATTTGGATGTGCTTATGTTAATTATTTAGGACATGTTGTAGGTCAGGGTCAAGTAAAACCTATTGATGCTATAATAAGTGCTATTTCTAGTTTTCCTAAACCTGAGAATAAGAAACAATTGATGCGTTTTCTGGGAATGGCTGGATATTATAGAAAATTTTGTCAAAACTTTTCTTCAATTAGTGAGCCTTTGACTAAACTATTGAGAAAAAATGTAAAGTTTATTTGGTCTAAAAGTTGTGATGAGTCATTGGAAGAACTAAAAGCCATCCTAGAAAGTGCGCCAGTTTTAGCAACACCTAATTTTTATTGTCAATTTAAGTTAGCAGTAGATGCCAGTGATGTTGCTGCTGGCGGTGTTTTATTACAAGAAGGTAAAGATGGTATAGACCATCCTATTTGTTATTTTTCTAGAAAATTTAATAAACACCAGAGGAATTACTCCACCATTGAAAAAGAATGTTTGTCTCTGATTTTGAAATTTATGTTACAGCTTCAAATCAGCCTATCATTGTATATACTGATCAAAACCCTCTTAAATTTATTCATAAAAGGAAAGATAAAAATCAAAGACTTTTGAGGTGGAGTTTGACTTTACAAGGTTTTAATATAGACACAAGACATATTAAAGGAAAAGACAAGGTCATTGCAGACGCATTGTCAAGAGTTCGATAAATTTCGTAACACCTCATTGTTTTTTTTAAATGTTTTTCATTGTATTCAATCATTTTCGTTTGGGGGGAGGTGTTATAGGTAATTAAATGTTGTAAATATTCTATAATGCATTTTATTCATTGTTTTTATTTTGTACGGCCTTAATATTATGTAATTTGTTTGGCCTAGTTATGTAACTTGTTTACAATAAACAAGGGTCAAGGTTATTTCAACTTAGAACATATAGAAATTTCTAGAATTTAAATCTAGTTATATCTTGTGGAAAGATTTTTCTAGAAATAATAAATGTATTTCTCTAATGATATGTCAAGTTTAAACCGGTTTCGACCCGTTAGATAAATTTTCTTTATTCAACGTATGTCGAATAAAGCGCCGTGCTATTTCCCGCCAAATCTAATCGAAATACTATTCTCGGTGTTTATCATTGATCATTAGAGAAAAAGATTACACCACTTTATCTCGATTATTACCATATTTTATCCACTCTCGATAGTTAAATTTTAAAATTTTAGAATGCTCGGCAAGCCTCGCAATTAAAATTTTAAAATTTAACTACCTCTAGCGGAAAAAATATGGTAATGAACGGGATCTCGTGGTGTAATCTATATTTATATGAGGTAGCCAAAAAGGGTTAAGTCAGTCAGTTTAATAAGTTTATACAGGATTAATTAGTTTATATAGGATTATCACGCACATCTTTTGTATTGGAAATCGACATCAATTATTGTGAATCTATTATCAACTATTTAGTGAGGATTATAAGGATTATTCTATTGGACATTTATTGGTGGAATTAAGTGAACTATTCATGTGGATATTTACTTGGACTTCATTATTGTCAGATAAGTCATATATTGTATTAATTTGTAAAATAATTATTTTTCATCTTATTAAAAGTTAATTTTGAGCCAATTTTGTTTTATCTTTGCTGACTTTACAATTTACAATAATTTATTGGTCGTTTCTACCACATAACAATGTTGTTCGGTTAAAGGACTTCCAAATGTTTTGATTTGATCTGCACTGATAAGACATCAGTTGTCGAAATGTTGTACTATCCATTTTTCATATAGCATGCATATTAGATTTCAAATCTATTGCTTCACTAACAAAATAGCAAACGTCTTTGTGTATACTAGACAAATCTTATGTATAACCTCCGACAACGAGGTCCAGTATCATAGTTCCGACATTATCCTCTGTGATAGGCATCCTGGTACCTTTTGTTTTCTCTGTCTCTACCACAAATCCCTGGTACATCCCTTTATATTCTGGATTTTCTCTCTTAAACATGGAAGTAAAATATATTTTAAGACATTACAGTAACAACATGCTACCAATCAAATGTTCACAATATCAATAATTACTACCTGCTGGTGCAAATTACAGTCTGGTGTCACAATGGTAACAGACATTTATATAGTTAGATTAACGTTTTCTCGGATTTGGCATGACCGATTATTACTTTACCCTTGATTAACCCACTGACGATGTGACGGATGCTTTATACACACCGGGACAAGTTACCAGAATCACACTGTTAGTTCTTTGTATATGTGTAAGCTTCTGTAGCGGTAAGAACAGTTGCAGAATGTTACTGACGCAAAACAAAAAAATAGGTAAAACAAATAAAAGTTGAAGAAATGATCAAACAGAACTCAAACATAATGGACGAATTTAGAACTCAGATTGTGCAAAATGACTTGTGAAAAAGTTTTTCTAAGGAATATTCATAATTGAAATATAATTCAGCTTATTTAGGCATTGGTTATCATTTATGCCTTGAATTTTACAGAATAATATGTTTACATCACTCCTGTGTAATTACTTACAATTCTTGATATATACATTATTGATAGAAGGGCATACCACAGCAAACTCTGGAAACCATAGTGGTATTTTAGCCTTCTAATATTCTTAAATGAAGAGGATCATGTTTTGCTGAATGACCGTCAGTGATGTTATGGTGAAAATGTGTATTTAACAAGATTTCCTGACAATATCGTTAGAGACAAATCAAAATGATGGTGAAACTGTTATGAAAAATATTGTCATCCTAGCATATATTGTCGCTTTGTCACCCTAGTAGTATATATTACGCTTTATCACCTTAGTATATTTTGTCGCTTTGTCACCCTAGCATATATTGTCGCTTTGTTACCCTAGCATATAGTGTCGCTTTGTCACCCTAGCATATTTTTTCGCTTTGTCTCACTAGCATATATTGTCACTTTGTCACCCTAGCATATATTGTCGCTTTGTCACCCTAGCATATATTATCGCTTTGTCAACCTAGCATATATTTTCGCTATGTCACCCTAGCATATATTGTCGCTTTATCACCCTAGCATATATTGTCGGCTTGTCATCCTAGCATATATTGTCGCTTTGTCACCCTAGCATGTATTACTGCCTTGTCACTCTAGCATATATTGTCGCTATCTCACCCTAGCATTTATTGTCGCCGGCGAAACATAATCGGCACATATTTTTCAATTTGTCAAAGAACTCCATTGTGATTCTGTTTTCTAATGCTGAACAACCTCGATATGACGTCACAGACTACCATATGGATCCCGACTGAACAACTTTGAAAAACGTCTCACCTGGAAACAATCCTATAATGATCAGTTTCACTAACACAATCTAATTATGTGGAATAACAAAACTTTGTGGTTTGCAGGAACCAATTAGAACCTTCGATCCCGAAATTGGCAAGTATGGGTGATTTCCTGAATAAGCAGTGATCGGTATTTTGCTATTTATTACCACTGGGCCGATGCATCTGCTAGTGGACTGTTAGTCCCCGAGGGTATGCGCCAACCCAGTAGTTAGTACTTCGGTGCTGACCCGAAAACCGATTTTATTGAAACTTGCAATATCTAAATTTTACCAAATTTTGTTTAAAACTAAGAAGTATCTCCCTCATGCTTGACTCTCTCCTCTGCTAAATTTTGACTTTTCTATTTAGATCCCTTCGGTTATCTGTTCTATGTCAGCTTTTACACTTTTTACGGTAAATGGACTTCCATATTTTTGATCTGCACTGATGAGACATTAGTTATCGAAATGCACATAAGCACAGAAAATAAATTAACAGTAACTTCGGTATTTTGCTACTATCAGCTACCTATTATTGTATATTGTAACTTCTTTAGGATACTGATGTACGCATAAAATGTATTTTAGCAAAGAAGTGGTAAACGTTTATTTGTTCCCAGGGGATAAGATAATATAAAATTATTGCTGCGATATCCTACGGACCTCGGCAAATAACTTTTTCTTTATCAAATTATTATTGATATTATCAGAAATCAATTAAAGGCCAAAACTGCATTATTTTACTGAACAAAAACTGAAAAGGCGTTTGAAATTATCATTACCATACTCATTTTTGAAAAATCACTAAATTAACCAAAAAGAATAGCTTTAATACTGGATCACGCATTAGTATTTCCTTCCATCACAGGGACCTGCTTCCGACCAGAACAAAAAACACATTAGTTGTTAAATATCAAAAAAGAATCTCGGAGATAGTTAACAAATATGATTTCTACCAGGAGTAAGTTCCTGTGCTTAGATCCTTAACGGGCATCCACAGAAATAATCGTATAAGCTTTGCCAATTCCTCAATACTTACACTATCTAACTCCGGAGCTTTTATTTGTAGAAAGAGCATACTGATATACCAATGTTTGGTATCTATGTCGTCTTTTATCATCTTAAATTTTCGCAATGTCCCTTGTCAGCCGAACCGAATTGCAAAAATATTCATTTACGTTTACACTGACGACAAGGAAAATAACTAGTTATTTGTTCGACGTGCAAAAGAGCGCCTTTTTAAATCAGTTATTTTGCCTATGCACACTTTCCCAAACCGTTATTTTGCCTATGCGCTGTTAAGAGGTGAAGAAAAAACAACTATTACTCGAATATCAAATTTGTTTTACCATAGATTCTATTGGAAAGTAAAATTCTGTTTAATGTTTCTAAAGAAAGAATTATTTTTCCAATGTTAACAATATTTTTCCAAAGAAACTGTTGTAAGATAGAACAGGTGTACCTAAACTGTAGAGTGTAGATATGTAGGATCTTCAGACTCGTTAGAACTATAGCATAGGGGACGAATCTCTAGATGACTTTCCTTGTAACAATACCGGATAGAGCTGAGATCATTATCAAACTGTAACAGCATTAGAAATTTGGACATCTCCACACTTTATGCTACCATTTCTGACAAGCAACTGAAATCAGCGTTAAAAATTTATTCATAAATGTGTCTCCCATAAGAACGGCGAAGCTTCGAAGATATAAGTACACTGTTATGGGCAAGAGACCAAGCATAGTTTTGTTTGAGAAATACGACTGAGAATCACAGAAAAAATATACAGAGGAAGAAGTGAAAAAAATGTTAAAATTTCTGATCGATCATATATATGTCAAGTTTGTAGGATTTGTTTTTGCAACAGACGATCGGAATTCCAATGGATTAAAAGTATTGACCTCTTTTATCCGATCTTTTTCTATACTCATACGAGACTGAATTCATCGAGGGGCTTCGAAAAAAAGGATAATAAACTTGCCTAGGCCTTTAATTTCAGCTTCTGTTATATAGATGATATTTTATCACTAAACAACCCTTGCTTTGGTGATTTTCTTCATTTTATCTATCCAAAAGATCTCGAAATTAAGGATACTCCTACGTCGGCCTTGTTTCTAAACCTTCATCTTGAAATTTACAACAGAGGTAAACTTCAAACAAGGCTGTATGACAAACGTGATGACTTCATTTTGTTCACTTCCCCTGCAGGAGATTCTTACTCTACCGGTGCACCCATGTTTTTTTATTGTGTTCGTGGTGTTCATTTTTTGTATGTGTGTTTGTGTCTTTAATTTTTCTTTTCTGTGCTTTGTTTCTTGTTGTTTCCGATGTTGCCGTTATACTTGGATTGTTCTTTTTAGGCTGATTGTTCGATTCTCATTAATTTTAGTGAAGTGGACAATGCCCTGTGAGCTTAACATCCGTCAAACCAAACAACATGGCCACTGTTACCAGAGTTGAACATGGTGGCCAATCGTATTTTCTATCCGGATAACTCTTTACCTGTTACAAATATAAACAAATCTAACAGAATAAAATACACAGAACGACAAGATGTACTATTATCTACATTTTCGAAGATAATCAAATGACACATTTTGGAGTTTTTGCAATTTTTAGTAATTACTATCANACACATATTTGACTTAATGGTCTTCCAAACGTTTAGATTTTATCTGCACTGAAGAGACATAAGTTGTCGAAATGCGCATATGCAGAATTTAAATTCACAGTAACTTCGGTATTTAGTTATTTGCTTACTAATAGGTTATCTAAGAAAGGGTATGTTATCTATAACTTGAAGTCATCACTACAGAAATGTTAAGGTTGACATCACGATCTTGTGATCCACTATGGGATATCTGTTTCCCAGATGACTACAGATCTTTCGGTTTGCCACTAAAATTTGTTTTGCTGTACCGTGTACCGAATTTGACTTTACTAACCGAGTTGAAATGTTCAACACGGTGTGTGTTTTAAAAGCAGGAAATTCTTACTCTACTGGTGCACTCATGTTTTTTTTATTGTGTTCGTGGTGTTCATTTTTGTATTTTTGTGTTTGTGTCTTTAATTTTTCTTTTCTGTGCTTTGTTTCTTGTTGTTTCCGATGTTGCCGTTATACTTGGATTGTTCATTTTAGGCTGATTGTTCGATTCTCATTAATGTTAGTGAAGTGGACAATGCCCTGTGAGCTTAACATCCGTCAAACCAAACCAAACCAAACAACATAGCCACTGTTACCAGGGTTGAACATGGTGGCCAATCGCATTTTTTTAACCGGATAACTCTTTAATTACCTGTTACAAATAAAAACAAATCTAACAGAATAAAATACACACAACGACAAGATGTACTATTATCTACATTTTCGAAGATAATCAAATGACACATTTTGAAGTTTTTGCAATTTTTAGTGATCAAAAACAAAACAAAAAAAAAAAAAAAAACTTTTGCTGTTTTTTATGCGTTATGGGTGTAAACTTATTAGATATAGAGGTAAAGATTGACATACCAACTATAGGTGATACAAGTTTGATTTAAATTACTAATTTGTTCAACATGCGAAAGACTATATTCTAACTGAAAGTACGATATTGCTTACCAAATTCTTTTCATTAATACGATGTCAAATTTTAAGGACAAACTACTAAATGCATTATTTGCTAGTCATTTTGTAACATGGTATAGGCAGATAAATTGGTATATTAGCTTTAAAGGGTCAGCAGAATAATTAACATAAATTTTGAGTAGGCGACAGTATGTACTTAAAATTACTAGCACACATTGACTTTTGAGACAATATGTATATGAGCGACAATGTGTGTCTACATAATTCTTTTCCTGTCGCACATTGTATCAATGTGGTTATGCAAATTTTCATTAAAATGCTTACAGCAATCCTTGACAACATGTCTATCAGCATTCGTCGTTCTTCATTGAACTCCTTTAATAATTTTGATTTTGGAAGAGGCATGAAACGCAAAAACGGAAACACAGAATATATAACATCACTTCCCTGATTGAAAAGAGCATTCACATCATTATCGAGTTTCTTAAGTAGTTTCTGCAGTTCCCCATCTTTTCCAAAACACCTTCCTATTATCTGAAATAGAAATGGTACTACTTAATAAAGTGAGGTTCTTCAAAGTGTTCAAGTTCTAACCAGAGCTGATTATCAATTCGATTAAAGACAACTTGATAAAATTGGTTTGTCATTTCCTTTCCTGGTTGAATGTAATGTAAAGAACGTAAATGAATCAATAGCTTAGTTAGTTGTCCCTAAAATTCCATTTTTAATTCAGAAATGTTTTGCTGCTGCTGCTTCTAGGTTAGATGAGAATAATTCAAGTTGTGAATTTCAAGTGAATCCAGCCTTTATTTACCGAATCCATGAAAGGTCACTCTGCGTTTCACCAGGCTTGTGACATGCTATAATTGTATCGTTAAAGGCCACATTTCCCCTCCCTCCCTATCCCAACTGTCTTTTCCTATCCTCAGATTCATTGTCTTCCATCGATTTTGGGTCACAATAAAATACTTCTAGAAAAATATCTCTTATATATAGCATACTTCGAAGCCTCTCTAGAATTATGGTCCTCTTACAATCGCTCAACTTTAATTTGATTGTTTGATTGTGCAGTATTCTGTACACCTTCAATCCATTTTGTCCCAAAAATGCACCCGTTTTAACGTTGTAATAATTTTATCTGAATGAGATTCCTGTATTGACATATTTCTAATTCTAGCCATATATAGTTCTATCTTAATTATGCTAACACGACTCACGAGGTTTTCATTCGACTCGAGAGTTGCTCACGAGTATACTTTTAGCTGTGCTCGCGTGCTCATTTCACTATTCAGTGGTTATGGTTGTTGTGCGATGATAGGCTATTGTGGTGTAGGTGGTGGTGGTGAGAGTGGTTATCGTGGTGGTTGGGCTTTTCTTATGGATGAAAGGGCGACATTTGTGTTGGTGAGATTCTACAGTAATGGATTTTCTTGTTTTATGATACTACTCACGACAGCTTACATGACTCACCAGGCACTAACGAGTACGGTTTAAGCTATGCTCGCGTGCTCATTCCACGATTCGGTGGTGGGGGTGGGACGATGGGCTATTGTGGTGTTGGTGGTGATGGTGGAGGTGGTGGTGGTGGTGAAAGCGGTGATCATATTTAACCCTAAATATAATTTAACCATTATCCTTAACCCAGTTTTACCCAATCCTTTTCCATCATCTAATCCTAACTCTAACACTTATTATAATAAAGCCCATATCTTATCTATAATATAACTCTATTCCTAACCGTATCTATAATCTAAACCTTAATCCTTACCATACTGTAACCCTAAAATCTAACCCTAACCCTAAACCTAACCATAGTGGGAATAAGAAGTCGTCAA
The DNA here is from genome assembly GCA_002080025.1 of Modiolus philippinarum. NCBI lineage: Eukaryota > Metazoa > Mollusca > Bivalvia > Mytilida > Modiolidae > Modiolus > Modiolus philippinarum. The sequence continues at coordinate 68,860 of MJUU01047761.1, read as the reverse complement.
CTGTTTGTATCATTGATAAATTCATTATTTGTTCTGAATGGTACCATGCATTTCTCTTATATTACAAATAGAAGGGGATTATCATAATCTTCCAATTTTAGAATATTGAAATATTTGCAATGATCGAATATTACAGACAGACAATAGATAGACTAATTTAGCCCAATTTGACTTCACCAATGTGTGCCATAATTGGAGTAATTAAGGTCTATAGAAAACTGTGCAGGTGATAACATGAGTATTATTAATGCTATTGTATAGAGTTAGTCAGGTTTTAAGCTAACAGAAGTTACAGAGATGATTTAGATTATACTGACTTATAGTTTTATATTATGTTATATCATGGAACATGAGGCTTAAAATGTGCTACAGTGGGTATGTATTTTCTTATATTTCATTTTGTTTGGGAGGATGGGTTGATTTCCCGATTTGATGATTACTAAGATCCTAATGCCAAGGACATAATTTGTGTACATATTTTTTTTATTCTGCACAAAATTTTAAGCATATTTCCCAAAAGCTGCATTAAATCCCAGACGCCATTTGCATCCTTCAATGTTGTATCTTTGCTTTTTTATTTAAGTAATGACTACCCCCCTTAATCTAGTTTTGCTTTGTGTATATCTGAAATATACCGAATATTTATTGTTTGAAAGTATTATAATAAACTCAATTGCACTGCAGCTTAGCGTTTCGACAATGTCAACACCTTTTCTGAACAAAAGTTAGCCGGAACAAAATCGACAATTTCAGTAACACGCGATTTCATGGGTTCGATCGACAAAACAATAATTGGAAGCATATACATCTGCCTGTCAATCAGCAAGAGGCGTGTCTTTTGTGAAAATAGGCCACGTGGCTACGTTTCTACCTGCAAATGAAAAATAATTTTTTGATAATATCAGGAATTTCTTGCAGACAGAAATTAAAGAACCTTAAAGAGCAAGCTCACATATCCCACGCCCCTACATATTAGAAAACCCTGCATTATTTAACTCCAAAAGCATGCGAGGCTCTCGGGAGCCTGTATCGCTCACCTGGGCCATGGCTGTCACAATAAGTCAAAATAATTCAAACGTTTAAGGGTCAAGTTCGTTGATAGACATTGAACTTATGTGATCCAAAATTAAACTACCGATATGTTCCCCATTGGCAGCTATTTTTGATAGGGCGTAGACCTACTGTCACCTTCTTGAAGAAGACCATCTAAGCATCATTGTGCCTCACTTTGGTGCCAAATGGCCTGGCATTTTCAGAGGAGATCTTATAATAATTTCCCATGGGGTCCAAGGTTAAACAATGTTCACCGCTGACTGCCATCTTGGATGCTATGCGGACATGCTGGACAGGTTTTATGAAGGGGGCCAAGTAAGGACCATTGTGATCAAGTATAATTCCAATTGGCCATGTACTTTCAGAGGAGAAGATCTTTTAATATGTTTTCCTATGGGGTCTAATGTTAAAACCATGTTCCCCACTGGCGGCCATCTTAAATATGATATGGACTTTCCAAAATAATTTTTAAAAGGGGCCAACTCAGGACCATTGTGACTAAGTTTAGTTACAATTGGCCCAATATTTTCAGAGGAGATTGTTGCAATATTGTCCAATTTTCGACAAAGTTCTCCGCTGACGGCAATCTTGGATGACGTGCGGACTTGCTGGACACAATTTTTAAAGGGGACCACACAAGGACTATTGTGACCAAGTTTGGTTCCAATTGTCGCAGTAGTTTCAGAGAAGACGATCTTTGAATGCTTTCCTATAGGGTCCAGTGTAAAAACTGTATTCCCCGCTTGTGGCCATCTCGAATATGATAAGGACTTGCCAGACATTTTTTAAAAGGGCCACCTATGAGGACCATTGTGACCAAGTTTGGTTCGAATTGGCCCAGTAGTTTCAGAGATCTTTGAATATAGGGTCCACTTTTCGACAAAGATTCAACTGGCGGCCATCTTGGATGGCATGTTGACTTGCCAGACACATTTCTTAAAGGGGACCCCTTAAGGACTATTGTGGCACAGTTTGCTTCCAAACTGGCCCAGCGGTTTCAGAGAAGAAGATGTTTGAATAAAAGGTGCCCGACTGACAGACCCAAGACACAGTGATGGCGATAGCTCAGGCATAGTCAGGTCAATTATAGAGCCCATGCGGGCTGTGGAAACAAATACTACTACTTGTATACCTAGGTAAGATAATGAAATTGCAGGCAGACATTACCCACTGAAGGACACAATATCCATTTATGTTACTGATTATTCGGATTTCTTTTGGTTTTGTGCATTTTAAACAATTTTTTGAAATTATGGATTTCCTTTGTTCGGGTTCTAGTGCTGCTGATGAGGAATTAATTTCCGAAATGGCCGTACAGCTCATTAAAATTATTGCAGTTGGAGTGAACATATGTGTTATGGTCTCATGTTCATTTACTCATATCCTTTCGTAAAATATACAATATCCATTTATATACAAAACGTATTATAATGTGAAATAAGTAAAGATTAAAAAAGTATTTTTGCAAAAAATTGAAAATATTTGTACAAAAACACTTGTTTTTGCTCTTGATTACGTAATAAATAATTGTTTTTAATAAAGTGATAGCAGGGAATTTCTCTATAACTTAAAAGAGAAATGTAAACCAAAGAAGATTTGAAAACAGAATTTAAAGAGAAATAACTCATGACAAGAAAATACTTGTTGTTTTAGCAGAAAATAGTGTAAGTCCAATAACTCCCATAAAAATAATCCGATGAATAAGGCAGTACAGTATGCACATCTACACATCATGATAAACGAACCTACCAAATATGAAAGCAATCCATTATGCAGTTTCAGAGGAGTTGCAGTGACAAGATAATATGTTTTAGCTGAAAATAGTCCAAGTCCAATAACTCTCATAAAATAATTCGATCAATAAGACAGAAAGGCATGCATATCTACACATCATGACCAACAATCCAACCAAATATAAAGCAATCCATTCAGTGGTTTAAGAGGAGTTGCAGTGACAAGATGATACTTTGATATTTTAACTGAAAAAAGTCCCTTAACTCCCACAAACATTATTCAATCAATATGCTGGTCTATAATGCACATCTACACATCATTGCCAACAGTCCTACTAAATATGAAAGCAATCCGTCAAGCGGTTACAGGGGAGTTGCAGTGACAAGAACAGGACTGACGAACGGGGTCACCGTACGGTCTTCAACATAGTGAGGAATCTCACACCATATAGCAAGCTCTAAATGGCAAAAAAAAGGTTTAAAAGTGAACAAATCAATGGAAACAAACCACATCCAATAACCCGAATATCCGATGTAGGAACTGTGTTGCATTATTCGCACATGTACATAACAATAAATAGCAACGGACAGACGGACTGACGGACGGGTCAAAAACATTATACCTTCCGCAACGAAGTTGCGTGGGGTATAATTATTAAATGAATAAATGAACGATTTATGCAACTAAAAAGATGTTAAGATAATGGTAGAAGTATTTTGTTTTCGGTTATTTGTTACATCTGAGTCCCACTTTTGGCTCACCTGACCTAAAAGGCCATGTGAGCTTTTGCCATCACTTTTCGTCCGTCGTCCGTCCTTCATGAATTTTCAAAAATCTTATAAAACCGCTGGACCAAAAGTAACCAAACTTCACTTGAATCGTTACAGGGTAAGGCTTCTTAGAATTTTGTTCGATTATCGACTGGTCAAACAACATTGCCGTCATTTCTAAAAATAAAACATATTGAACACTTTCACCCCGATTGAACGATCAAAATATAAAATTTTACAACAAATTTAACGAAATCGTTATTGTTCAAAATTCGGGATTTGCTGAAATCTGGATGTAAGAATTTCTTAATTTGTCATAGAAAGAAAAAATCCGCCTAATAATAGCACTGGAAATTAGAAATATGTGTTTTTAAGCTGATCATGTTTTGATATAAATAAAGGCAAAATGCATTGTGCACATCTGCAATATATACTGATGATTTACCTTACAGTAATAACAGATTAATACTCACTACAATCTCTACTGAATTGACCGATACTCACCACTGTCTCTACAGTATTGAGGATGAATTCTTCAATCATATCCTTTGGACACACATATTTTCCCATGACGTCTTTGAGCTGAATTTTCATGAGTCGCAAATTCTTATTTATTTCTTTTTCAATACGTCCTAGACCCTCGCCATATGCTTTGAGTTGAAGGTGAAATAATTTTCTACGAGCCGTCCAGCTTTTATCGACAGAAGCAAGGGTAATGTTGCTATAATTGTCAAGTGCATATTTTCCAAAGAAGGTCGGTGGTCTTGCAGCGCAGACTGTAGCATTTGGTTCATGTAAAAAGACATCTCGCATAATTGCTGACGAATTTAAACAAACAAGTTTCTTTCCAAACATTTCAAATTGGAATATGTCGCCATATTTCAGCACTAGATCATGAAGCGTTAAATGAAGTCTTCCGAAGTCCATTTGAAACACATTACCAAATATTGGAACGCCTTTTGGTCCGGGTAATTTTTTGTGCTTGCTATTTTTTCTCAAATAACCGAGCATGAGAAAAATCGATATACAAGTTATGGCTATTATAACCTCAAACATTCTGTCTCCTCTAAATGTAATATCAAGATATAAAGGCCTAACCGATATTTCTTCTATCTGCTCTGAATGTAGAAAACGCAAAATTAAACAAACATCTATCTCCAATGCTTAATGGTGTATTTGATATCATTTTCGTTGCCTTTTCTATTTAAATGATCGCTTAAATTCATAAACACGCATTGCATAACAAGTATTTACCACCGCTCTTGCTGCAATCAAAGATAATGTTTCCATACATTAACCTCCAGTTACACATATAACGTCCACGCTGCAAATACAATGTACTTTCACTTCTTATGATAAAACATTACATTGTACCAAAACCCTGAAAATATTCCTTTTAAGCACAACAACCTTCTGTCTTATTTAATATTTAGATTCAGAAATCAACAACATCTGATAAACCAAAATTTGCAGCTATACCCTTGAAAAATTTGCAATTAAATCATTCTTCCTGTTCCTACAAAAGGATCAAGAACCCAAGCCATCTTGTCCAAAACCCAAATTTATCGAGCATTGGCCTATCTAAACAAAGAGTTTTTATCTGGAAATATATATCTCTTGAAAATACAAAAAATACCCAAGTTCCATCAAAATACAGTACATTTCGTTATGCTGTACACGTGTTTAGAGATCGACGATGTGCACCTTACCTTGCACTAATTCGACAATAAATCACCACACTTTTTAATATACTTCTGTTGTTTTGATAATATATACCTTCTGTATAAATTATTACTTTTTATCAGCATGAAAATGCTCACGTATAACTTTCAAACTTAGTCCTGAATAAGACTTTTGGACATTTTGAAAGAACGCATATATACATTAACTTAAAAATGAAGACATACCTTTTTGTGTAGATCATTCACTTTTCTCACAAAACCCTCTTCATCCATATTACTGACTTTCATGAATTTCGTCAAGTTTAAGCATTATGAATTTTTTTTTGGAACACAAGTTTTTTTCTGCCACATGATCTAGATCAATATTGTTCATTAATTGTGAACATTCATCCAAAATTTGAAGAAACGAATGCATTCAATGAAAAACAGAAATCAAAATTTAGCGGCATCTAGTGACGTCATCATCCCAAATTAAAAAAAAAGTTTTTTGTGCAAAAAAAGTGGAATCATTGAAAGAGAAAAAGGTATCGTTTCTTTTTGTGGCTATTATATCAAATTTATTTAGTTATCTCTCTATCTAACATGAGCATGAAACTCTTGTTGACTTTAAGATGAACAACAATAATAGCGTTGATCCATTGCTTGTTTCTACCTTGAATTAGAAACAAATTGTATTCTTTTTCCTTCTCTGCTGTATTAAACTTTTCCTTCTAGACTGTAATTAACTTAAAAATGAGCTTATGAAAGATCAAGATCAAGAATAAATGAATACCATTACCGCTTGAGCATTGTTTTGTTTCAGTTTTTAAGTTAAAAATTTTTGAGGAGATTTGGTACGAACAAATTATAGGTGATAGAGAACAAATAGCCAAATTGATCTTAATTTAAACCAGAATTACACAATGACTGTTGGAGTATTACCTTACAAATTATGAGATTTGTTTGAAGGAAATGAGGAAAATAATAAAATTACCGAACAGAGTAAACAAGAGCCGAAGACCGTAAGACAAAAAGACAAATCACTGGATAAATTGTCGACCACAATGGTACGGATCTGGTACAAGCATTGGTGCCAAATCTCTCCTCGAATGGCGGAAGTTTCCGGCGTCAACTCAACAGAAAATGCAATTGAAAGGTTGTAGACAGTTGAACGAAATGATCATCTCAGTACTAAGTAAAAAAAAAACTAGATGTTGTCGGAAACGACAGCTATCCCCGCACTCCGTTTGACACAGAAGCAGTTGTTATACACCCTGGGCATAATTGATTTCATTATTTTTGAAATCAAACTATTGATAGTCGTTATTGTTACTAAAATAATTTAGGATATATGGTTACTATATAGAATTCCAAACAAATAACTGGTCTTTGAGACTTTCAGGAACTTTACCAAGATTGGAATCAATATTTTTGAAATAAAATTGTTGAAAATGTTTGCCATAAACTACACGACAAATTCAAGTACATTTGCTAGGTAGAATTCAAAAAAAAAAAAACAAATTAGTGGTTTTTCAGACTTTCAGGAAATTTACCAAAATTGGAATCAAATATTTTTTAAATCAAATTGATTAAAATGTTTGTCCTAAACTACACAAACAATTTAAGTATGGTAGCAAGGTATAATTCCAAAAAAATAAATAGTCTTTGAGACTTTCAGGAAATTTACCAAAATTTGAATCAAATATTTTTGAAGTCCAATTGATGAAAATGTTTGTCCTAAACTACACAAACAATTTAAGTATGGTTGCTAGGTAGAATTCCAAAAATAAGTGGTCTTTGAGACTTTCAGGAAATTTACCAAAATTGGAATCAAAAATTTTTGAAATCCAATTGATGAAAATGTTTGTCCTGAATAAGCTAAACGATTTAAGTATGGTTGCTTGGTGGAATTCCAAAAAATAAGTGGTCTTTGAGACTTTCAGGAAATTTACCAAAATTGGAACCTGAACCAAAATTCCAAAAGCTTATTGCAAATATATAGACTATATGCAACAATTCTGCATGAAGATTTAATCCCTAAATCTCAAAATGTAGGAGGAGTTTGCGTCACATGCCACATGTGTC
>MJUU01047761.1:32719-60498 GCA_002080025.1 Modiolus philippinarum | reverse complement strand
ATGAAAATGTTTGTCCTAAACTACACAAACATTTTAAGTATGGTTGCTAGGTAGAATTCCAAAAATAAGTGGTCTTTGAGACTTTCAGGAAATTTACCAAAATTGGAATCAAAAATTTTTGAAATCCAATTGATGAAAATGATTGTCCTAAATAAGTTAAACAATTTAAGTATGAAATTGATGAAAATGTTTGTCCTAAACTACACAAACAATTTAAGTATGGTTGCAAGGTATAATTCCAAAAAAAGAAATAGTCTTTGAGACTTTCAGGAAATTTACCAAAATTTTAATCAAATATTTTTGAAGTCCAATTGATGAAAATGTTTGTCCTAAACTACACAAATAATTTAAGTATGGTTGCTAGGTGGAATTCCAAAAAATAAGTGGTCTTTGAGACTTTCAGGAAATTTACCAAAATTGGAACCTGGACCAAAATTCCAAAAGCTTATTGCAAATATATAGACTATATGCAACAATTCTGCATGAAGATTTAATCCCTAAATCTCAAAATGTAGGAGGAGTTTGCGTCACATGCCACATGTGTAAAAATCCTCATCTTTTGGGTCTTTGCTAAAATTAACATCATGGGGCTCTTGTATGCACCAAGACCAATATAAAAAATCCGAAAGCCTTTTGCGCATCTACAGACTATATGCACCAATGCTACAACAAAATTAAATCCCTAAATTCATAAATGTAAGAGGAGTTTGTGTCACATGCCACATGTGTAAAAATTGACATCATGGGGTCTCTTGTTTGCACCAAGACCAATATAAAAAATCCAAAAGCTTATTGTGCATCTACAGACTATATGCAACAATTCTACAGCAAAATTAAATCCCTAAATCCAAAAATATAGGAGGAGATTTTTCCACAAGGAACTGACATCGATTTCAGAATTTATTTTAATGATCGTATGAGACGGAATTCTTTGAAGACTCGATTAATAAGGTGCTCACAGAGATAACTATGTCTAATGAGAAAGTAACGAATCAACTGTGGAAATACACTCTGTAAAAATTTGAAGCTGGATTATTACTGTCCATGTTGGGAAAATTGATAACTTTGAAATTAAAAATCTTCCCTTTTTGGTAAATAACTAAATACCGAAGATACTGTGAATTTTTATTCTGCATATGCGCATTTCGACAATTTATGTCTCTTCAGTGCAGATAAAATCTAAACGTTTGGAAGACCATGATGTCAAAGATGTTTAAAAACTGATAGAGAACAAATTACCAAATATGTCTAAATAGAAAACCAAAATCAGCTAAGGACAGGGCTTTGCATGAGGGAGATACTCCTTAGTTTCAACAAAATTTACAAAATTATAATATTGTAAGGTTTTTAAACAGAATCGGCTTTCGAGTAAGCACCCAAGTACTGACTACTGGGCTGCTGAATACCCTCGGGGACTAACAGTCCACAAGCAGTGGCATCGACCCAGTGGTAACAAATAACTAAATACCGAAGTTACTGTGAATTTTTATTCTGCATATGCGCATTTCGACAATTTGTGTCTCTTCAGTGCAGATAAAATCTAAACGTTTGGAAGACCATAATGTCAAAGATGTTTAAAAATTGATAGAGAACAAATTACCAAATATGATCTAAATAGAAAACCAAAATCATCTAAGGACAGAGCTTTGCATGAGGGAGGTACTCCTTAGTTTCAACAAAATTTACAAAAATTAGATATTGTAAGGTTATAAATAGAATCGGCTTTCGGGTCAGCACCCAAGTACTGACTACTGGGCTGGTGAATACCCTCGGGGACTAACAGTCCACCAGCAGTGGCATCGACCCAGTGGTAACAATTTAATAACTAAATACCAAAGTTACTGTGTAAATTTTTACCGAAGTAAATTTTAGTAATGAGATAACCATTTTCGCCAACGTCGAGATGCAAGCCCCCAAAAAGATTTAGATTTTGTGGTTTCTGTCATTTCCTTTACCTTCGGCAAAAGATGCGTTATTGATAGAAAAAACATCATCAATATATCTATAAATGAGATTGAAGGATCTGGCATCTTTTATTTAATGATCTTTTACGGGCTTGGTGGCCGAGTGGTTAAGGTAGATAGTTTACTCAATGTAGACTTTAATGACTGTTTTGTGAGGTCACATCCCGCTTTGTAAATAACAAAATACCGAAGTTACTCTTAATTTAATTACTGCATATGTGCTTTTCGACAATTCATTAAATAACATACAGGCTGCTCTTGACTTGCATATGTAACAACGCTTTAATCGTTATTCTTCATATTGAAGTCGCAATGACATTATACATTAAAAAACAAAACACTCGCATATGGTTTGTAATAAGCATTTTTTATATTCTGTTGCATATTACTTATGTGTCTTTGTAGATAATCCCAAATTTGTGGACTGCACACCACAATGAAAAATATCGGGAGGAACTGTTCGAATTTTCAGCAAAGAGATTTCTGGATCAGCCTGGCCATCTACTTCCTGCCACCGCGAATGTCAGGAAAGGGTACTTGCAAAAAGTTTGAATGACAGCACATGCCAAAACGCAATATTTTCTTTTATTCTAAGAAAAGTAAATAAAGACTTTATTTTTTATTTTACAAAGTGTGGTCAAACTGCTGCTATATATATGGTTGAGGCCACATCACATAAACAGAATATCGGTGCAGCATGCATTTTTATTTTCAATTTTCCATTTACGTTATTCAAAGTGCACTTAACAGATGATCTAAAACACCTACACAAATGTTAATTACGACAAAAGAAAGATGGTTGCCGAATAGAACCAGTTTAAAAGATTCAAAGAGCATGAATAAAAATAAAACATATGTAAACATGTAAAGAAGTTTAAAAAAAAATTGAGACAACAAGCTATATAAGTGCTAAAGTGTAAAACTTGGTAAAACAGTCCGTAAAAATCAGAAATTCAATATAAGACACAACACCTTAAAACCACTGGCTAGGAAAATTTACAGATAACACAACAATATCTGTCAGTGGTATATCTTCTGTCGTTAAGAATCATTTCAGCAGCTTATTACAAAGAGAGGATATAACAGTTAACACCTTTCATGGCCGAAAACTTCAATCACATGTCACAATCCAAAAGGGAGCCACACTAGTAGAGCCACACGTAACAGAGTAGAGCCACATATATAAATAACGATAGGAACCCAGCGTAACCGAAATTGATATCGGCACTAGGAAAATCTAGCGGTATAGGGTTGAGCAGGTTTATGGGTACCGTAGCTTCTCCTTCTCTATCCCGTTTCCTTATAGGATAAAAGACATACGAATAAAAACCAATACAGGTAGAATACTAATTCTAATACCATGATCTTGAAAAGAAAATAAAAGGAGAAAACGTTATTAAGAATGATAGGTCAAAGAGCGTGATATTTACAACAGCATAAACAACAACAAATGCAACAAATACTTTTTCAATTAAGACTTCCTTTATGGGACGGAAGAATTAATGTTGATAATTAAAAAAAAAAAACAACAGAAAATAAACATACATTTACACATGTAACTAATGAAAAGAGGAGAAAGGAAGCGGGATATGCAATTCAGATTCAATACACTATTTCAACTTGCAAAGCATGATACTTACATGTACATGTGGCTATGGCAATCTTGGATTGGTTTTTTGGATAATGTCTCATTTAAGGTTTGAAACTTTTTCACGGGTGTTAGAAATATCTTTTTTCGCACGCTAAAAGGCGACAAAAGGACTTAAAACTCCTTGTATGAGTAACATTTATCCCGATCTAAAGTCTGGATGGAGTAAAATATGAAAAAGAAAGGAAACGGGGTAAATGTCAAGGAGACAACATCTCATATCCAAGTACATATTTCTTCCGTAAAATACGAATAGAAGCGTCTTGACTCCCAAATTACAAACACTTTGCGATTTTGAAGTCAAATTTAAAACGTATAGTCATGGAAAAATTAATGTATCACGAAAATCGACACTTTTAATGGGTGATTTAGCTGTTGATGATGATATCATATGTATCAATCTTGCATCGTGCACCTTCCTCTGTAAAGCATAATTTACAGAATAATATACGCACTTACACCTTACAATGTTTCCTGCCAAGGTACATAATTAAAATATAATATAATTTCATAGTTAGATACTTCTTGTCAGCCATATAGTAATATCTTCACATATGGCGGAAATATTAAAAGAACAAATTTTATTTTAAATTAACAAATGTTTTTTTTCTTCGGAATTTAGATGCAACTATTACATCTCTTTTCGATTACACTGGGATTGTCATTTGTTTATTGTGAATATGTAAGTTCCGTTTTACATTGTTTTGATGCGATTTTAGAACTTAAAAGTGAAATCAAACAAAAGTAAATTTTAAAACCCTATAATGCAGATAGGGACAATAGCAAGACTGAGCGTCAAATATCTGCTATAATAATTAAAAATTGAAGTACAACGCATAGAGATGAACTTTCTATTTGTATTTTGATATCACAGAGTATAATGTTGTGATATTTATCCTGCGTTCAAGTTTTCACATACATTGATAGAATATTCACATACTGTTTTAGTGTGCAAGCGTTTGGCTGTGAGATCTTGTATTGGCGAAGTTTTTACAAAGTCAAGGACATTTTTGTTCGTGGCGACTTTAATGCAAATAGTTACGATAAAGGGTTATAATGACCTATCAGAATTTAGTTTTAATTAGCTTAATCCTGGTGTGACCGGCAGAATATAAATTTGTTTTCGTTCAACGGAAATAATAACTAGAACTTAAAGAGGACATAAAAAAACCAAAAGTGAACAGAAATTTTTCAAATATATATTCATATCATCAAAAACAAATAAGCTAGATCTCCTACTTAATCATTTAAGTTTAAACGTTTTGTCTTGTGTTCGTGATTATATTTAAAAGCTCAAAAACAACAATTGCATGTTTTATAATGATTAAAATATTTAGTTTGACGATTTTTTTAAATAAATCTTTCACACTGAAAAACTAATAGAAAAACAGCAGACACGTAAGCACAACCACATGCACAAATGTTTCAGTGTATATTTCCTGAGTATTTGATTTTGAACTGCACTTCATAGACATAAGTTGTAGACAATGCTTTCCGCTGTAACTAAATCCACATTATTTTTAGCTGGTTGTTGGGTAACAAGCGTCTTATCTATGTCATGACAAAAATCTATCCAGGATTCGATCTTAAACATGCGGTCGTTTAAACTGTTGCTTGATTTTCTAACAAGTCAAAGAAAGTAAATGATTGTTTATATTGAACGCAATTTTCGATGCAATGCTCGGATTTAGAAGTTATAAAAAACATATCCCCAAAACACATTTTTGATTATCTCTTGCATATTTTAACGTATAAGTGGTGTGATGAGCATTTAGTAATAATCTAAATGCACATAACAAACTTAAATAGAGGTTAAATTATATAAAGGAATGACTAAATACCGAAGTTACTGGAAATCATTATATAAAAAAAAGAATAAATATCAAATGAGTTTTTGTCAAGTTTACTCCAGTATTTTTGGATGAAAAATGACCGAAGTTTTCAGCTGCTTCAGTTTGCATTGCGCCTTTTTTAAATCTTGGCTTATAAAAAGAAAGGCATAAGTAGAAAACATAAACATATAAAAGACTTTTCCTCTTTCCGCTAACTTTTAGAATTTAATATTAACCGATCTCTTACACGCTTCATAGAATACAATATGGCAAAATTTTACTTTTGAAGTTTTTGGACAGAAATTTGTCAGTTTGAGTTCGTCCAGAATCATACGAATAGTATTCTGCATGAACACCAAATGAAACGAATTGTGTTGTGAGAAAACCAACTTTCATCGGAAATATGCATCTCCGGACAGTTTCTGTAGCAAATTTAAGCGTTAATAAAATCAAATTTCACCAAAAATATACAAAATAATTCTTTGATGTGTTTCAATTGATTTATTCTCTTTTTTACCTTTTTGGGACCATTTAGGGCTTGCTATATGGTGTGAGGTTCCTCACTGTGTTGAAGACCATACGGTGACTCCTAGATGCTTTGCTTTGGGTCGTTTTAGCCTGGATATGGGATGTTGTCTCCTTGACATTTACCCAATTCTCTTTCTTTTTCATATTAATTGCTTATTTAACAATACATTGTTCAAAGATAGAAGTAGACATGCGGACTTCCCATGCACTTTGAATTTTCTTATAAATCTTTATAGTATAAAAATTCGGTTTATTCGATTAAGTAAGACGCGCCATTCGTATTTTATTTCAAGATATCCGTAATATTTGATCCTAATGCTGCTGATGAGAGGTTTCTCCTTGAAACACGTGTACAGCATAACGAAATTTACTGTTTTTTTATGCAACTTCGGTATTTTTGTAATCTAATTAAAGTAAAGAAGAAGTGTGAAGTATTTTAATTCATTAACATAAACCCATAGTTTAATCATTGTAAGTGCTAGGTAATTGTCATATTAACATATTCAGTGATCAAGAAAGGACATGTCAGGACTAAATAACGTGTAAGTAAGGATACAAAACCGGTTAGTTGATTTAAAAAAAATATGTCAAATCGATGTAAGAAAGCGTCCCTAAATGTAAATTTAATGACAACATCCTTAAAGTAGTTAAGGTGTCTTGGTTTCTGACATAAAAACTTTTTAGAAATTTGTACAATGAACCTTTGAGCAACAAACTATAAAAATATGCAAACAAATTGGGGGGTCACGGACATGTCAAAAAAGATACAGAGTTCTAAAGATTGGTAAAAATTAGTGGTTTTGCACTATATTTACAATAGAATTATATTGGAAATAGCCCTTTACCACATTTCAAGGGCATATTTTTTCTATAAGCAGACATACAATTTTTTCCAAACTTTTTATATTTATTGGTACAATATAGGACTCGTAGAAAAGATATATCACGGACCTTTTAAAAAAGTTATTTCATGAAACATAAATATCCTGCTAGTTTACCCATTACAATGTAATTATAATAATATATTTTGCCAAATTACACCAAATTTTCTAGTCATCAAAGTCTTCAGTAGGTCATTTAAGGTTAGTCAGCAAAATTTCACTAGATTGTAGATTTTTCTTCAATGTGAAAGAAATCAGTGATGTTTCCATTTTATACTCAGGTAAAAGTCCAAAAGAGCCTTTACACGCTAATTTTTAAAATGTGAAATACATTTTGTATCTTGAAAATTAGCTATCATTTTTTAGCTGATTTTATTCCTTTACCAATGCTTTTTCAATTTATGGTATCAATTTAAAATCTTAGATTTTTTTTTAAATTTCATCTTACTACATCCTTAAAGTCATTCCAAGTTCATTACATGATCATGAAAGGTGTATATGACGAACTGTATTGATACGTAGGGTCAAGTAGCTAGTAAGCAAATAGTATCAGAACTTTTATAGAATTGGCCAATTTTGCCTTGTTACCATGGTAACTTAATTTTAATATTGATCTTCCAAGACAAGTATCCCCACAGATATAAACAACTTACTTAACTTTAAAAGACGGTAGTCAACTTAAAAGTATGCAGTTGGTGCCTTCTCAAAAAAGCATGATTTTGTCAAAAATTTGCAGTGACATATTCGTAAGCCTCGTTCTGACTTAGTATTTATGGATTTGGTCAAAAATGCCCCAAATTAACCCCATAAAATCTTAATGACATATATTATTAAATATTGTTCTGTATCGTGTACTGTACTTTTGACACCGATGTCAACATCCAAATTTTTTAACAGGAAGTGTTTGTTATCATTCCAACAGCATGGTGCTGACTATAAATATCTTAAAGTTAAAAAAACTAGGGTTTATTCCGAGTGTCTTTCACTGTCTACATTTGTCTTTTTCTTCTTCTTTGTGTTTTTTCTTGTTCAGTTCCCTGGAGATTTTGGCACTGGATTGTAATCTTCCACCTTTGTAGATGTTTCCTGTTATCTTCTGTTCATTTGTTAATTGCTTTATGTGATGGTTTGAATGGGGGTACTCTTTTTCGACGGTTAGCGGTTAAAATTCCGGTCATATGACGTTAACGGTAGGACATTGTATGCCCTTTCACGATTCACGATAGCATTTTTAGCGATTCACAGTAAAAACTTGATCGATAAAGACATTCACGGTAGCAGAAAAGGGCCATTTCACGGTTAACGGTAAAGGGCATTCATACCCTCTTATGTGACACTGCATAAACATTACAGGGGGCTGGAATCAAGTACAATAAAGTATAAAAATATAATGATAAAAATTAAAGCAATTGACTGTTTCAAAGTATTTCATAAATGCATATTACATCTTAAGTGTACTATAATCAGACTTTCAATAGTTTTTTGTCCTACATATAATCATACAATAAATAGATTTGTTCATAATTCGTCAGTCCAAGGGGTGTCCCAATGTATTTTTTAAAAAATCTGCAACTGTGGAAAGCTTTTGTATGGAATCAATTGTTATTCTCCCACGTCTCAATGAAGGATCAAGAAAGAAAATGTAGTTATAGAAAATTCATGATTCATTAGTATGTGGACCTGACCCGAGAAAAAATGCCAGGGATTGATACGAATAGTATTGCAATATCACCACTTATATACGTCTCTCCTTTATCAACCTCGTTCTATATATTCTATATACATGTAGTAACATTTTGAGATACTCAACACTTTCAACTTATATTCGAAGGTATATTTTAGCCCTGACAAAAAGTGTAACTGGAGATTAATTTATGCATATATTATGAAAACAGATTCAATACGTGGACAGCATAAAAAGTTGAAGTAATATGTAACTCGAGATTAATTTATGCAAATGATATCTATTATACCAGTGAGAGTTTTGATAGATAATTGTTATGTAATTCGTGCATATGAATTTAAGCGATTATCTAAATAAATAAAATTAACCTTAAATAGAATTAAATTCAACGAAAGGCATAGAAGAAACACACGTGACCCTTTTATACTTTTACCACGTTTGGGTGAAGCAAAATGTATGAAATTTTTATAGCCATTACCTGTGTAATATCGATTTTTCTCATGCTCGGTTATATGAGCAAATGGAGCAAACGAAAGAAATTACCCGGACCAAACGGCATTCCGATATTTGGTAACTTGTTTAAAATGGAATATGAAAAGCTATATTTAACACTTCATCACCTAATGTTGCAATATGGCGATATATTTCAATTTGAACTTTTTGGACAGATGTCTTTTTACATGAGCCCACTGCCACAATCTGTGCAGCCAGACCACCAACTTTCATTGGAAAATATGGATATGACAATTATTCTGACGTTATCTTTGCTTCTCTGGACAAAAACTGGATGGTTCGTAGAAAACTCTTTCATCTTCAACTCAAAGCATATGGCGAGGGTCTAATACGCATTGAAAGCAAAATAAATAAGAATTTGAGACTGATGAAAATTCAGCTGAAAGACGTCATGGGAAAATCTGTGTGTCCAGAGGATATGATTGAAGAATTCATCCTCAATACTTTAGAGACTGTGGTGAGTATGAAAGTCTAGAGTTCAAATCTCCAGCTTGGAACATATGAGAAAGTAGGTCTTCAGAATCTTTAACTCGTGCTTTTAAAACTACTTGTGGTAATTTTATAAATGGTAGACCCACTTAACAGAGGTTAATTGACCAGACGTACATCATGCTACTAAAGTTTGTTTTTCCTCTACCGGATTTGACTTTTCTACCAGAGTTGACATGTTCAACACGCTGGGTGTTTTATGATCTACTGATGCACCTGATCTCACACATAGTTTTTTATTTGGTCCGTGTTGTTCATTTTTGTATATGTATGAGTCTTCCGTCGTGCTTCGTACTCAAGTTATGTCTTTTTTTCTTTGTTTTTCCGATGTTGCCATTGTCCTTGGACTATTCGTTTTAGACTGACGGTTCGGTTCTCACTTACTGTACGCCTTGTTCACTTATTAGAAGGAGTTTCCCATGGAAAGCATTTTTTTGCCGTCATTCTAGGTTTGCCTTGCACTTCTGAAATCTCTTACAAGAATTTCAATGTATGATGAAACGTAGACAGAATGTAGAGAGGGTAAGTTCATTTCAAGAAATATGTGAAAAGTTACACCAAAATAAAATTGTTGAAGCAGGCTTCAAGATGTTATTTTTTCGGCGGCAGATAAAGGATCCCTACTCTCCTTAACTTATCGAGCATTTTCGTTAACTTGCAGAAGAACATCTAGAGTTGTCGTTAAAATAAGTAATCTCTTATCCACAAATACCACCAGAGTTATCTTTCATTCCCTACCGATAGAGGGCATAATTTTCATTTTTACTGCTGTTCCAACGGTTGTTTTGAGACAAGTGATTAACGCGTTTCTATCAGCTGCGAAATAGAAAGGGAGGTATAAGGAGGGTTATTATTATTTCGAACGTTTACAAAAAATAATCAGTGAAGTGGTAAAACACGCCGAAACAATTAGTTATGAACTTGACAAAAACTGAAGAAAGCTGACGCGAGTATAATGCTAATTTTCTAAAATTGCTTAACATGCTTAGGCATTGGGTAATCAAACAATTAGAAATTTACAATGTTTCACTTATCAACTTTATTTTTAATACTTTCATAAGATATTTACCACTTTTTGGCGTAGTACTTACTTTACTGTATCTGGTAATTAAAGGTAATAGTAGATTTTTTCAGATCATAGGACGGTGTTATGGAACAACGGCAGTAGAATACCGAAGGAACAAAGGGGTGAAATTCACAAAAATCTAAGTCCAAAGATAGGGCAAAAACGAGAACACAGAAAACAATGACGTTAGACACAAAAACANTGACGCCAGACAGACACAAAGCACAGAACCAGAAACCACAACATTCAGAACAAAGGCACTCACAGTGTGAACTCCAGTGAAACTGAGAGTGACATCAGGTGCTCCGGAAGGGTAAGCATGTCCTGCTCTGCTCTGAAGGGATGGTGAACTATAGAAATTACTTCGGAAGCTCGAGAATGATTTAAACTCTCTTGTCAATCAGGGAACTGATCATATGTATTATATTCTTTGTTTCCGTTTCTGTGTTTCCTGCCATTTGGAAAATCTAAAATATTAAAAGAATTCAATGAGGAAAGACGAATGCTGATAGACATTTTGTCAAGGATTGCTGTGAGTGTCAACAATCATTCTTACGTATCTAATGTTTTATCCATTAGACAATTTGCAAAATACATATAATTGTAGCTACACCAAGTTTCAATTATTGAAGGCATACATTTCAACGCAGAGAATGGGTAAAAAATCATTGTGTTAACATAAAAAAAATTGCAATCATTTCACTGATAGCCATTCGTTCTAAAGAAAAAGGTGGGAAAACATACTTTTCTTCAGTAAAGTCATACTCGGATCATTTGAAAATCTGTAAAATGCTAAAATAAAACGTACAAATAACAAAATACCGAAGTAACAGTTAATTTATTTTCTGCATATGCGCATTTCGACAACTTATAAGTTATGCATCGGTATAGAAGAGTACCCTGCACACAATTTGAAATTAAGTTGTATATCAAAAATTGTGAATAGGTATTTCATTCATACAGTAGAGAAACGACAAATTAATTCATTAAAATGTTCACATAATAGCAAATCAAAACCGCAAATTATCCTTATAATATTTTCATTATAAATGTGAGTACGCTTTTCATCATTCAGTTGATCTACAAACAAGCGTAAAATAAATGAATACCTTAATTATGTTCGAGTTCCATGTGGTTTAATATCTGTTCAATATTTCTCATTTATAACCCTTTTCACCTGAAAACTATTTTTATATGATGATTTGTTCAACAATTATTACATACAACCGTAATATAATGTGTTACGTCGTTATGATGTGATGTAAAATATTTCGATTCTTAGAACATCCTTCCATACATTTAATGTTGTTTTTTACTTGGGACTAACACATGCAGAGATGACCACATTAATTGAATTTTCATGTGCTGTGATGCAGGTGCTACGAATTAAACAGATTATTGTGCAAGTTCAGGACAAGTATGACAGATATGATACTACGGTACTTTGCTTCTATTGGTACCATTTGTTGTCTAGTTAAAATCAATTTTCTTTGTATATATGTTTTTTTCAATATTTAACCTTGATATATGTGTTAGAGACTTTTTTATTGTCATGTCAGCTATTTAATATTTTACTCCACGTTTTAAGAAGGAAAATCCAGATTACCAAGGTGTGTATCAGGGATTTTTTGCGGAGATGAAGGAAACAAAATGCGGTGAAATACAAATTACAGAAACTAATGTTGGAGCTATGTTAGTGAACCTTGTAGGTGCTGGTAAAGCAAAAGCCTTGTTTGATTATAAGTCGATGAATGAAACACCAGCATTGAATTCTTACAATGATTTATATTTGAATTTGTCAGTTATGATCCTGTCTAAAATATCGAAATAAGGATTTTGATATAAATCTAATTAAAAACAGAATTGTTGTATTTTTGAGGTAAGCGGATGCTGTTGTAAAATGTAATTAAACGTTACTAAATAAAAGGTTAACGACACAATATCTATCTGCTCACAAACTGAGCTTTAGTATATTCATTTCTACCTGTGCCTGCAGAAACATATTGATATATTGTGAATCCAGATACAAGTAAAATATAAAAACACTTACATTATTTCTGGCCTGCTATTTAACAAATCTTAAAAAAATAAAAAGTTTCCCATGTTTCATGAGTAAATATGAAGCATATTGTTTTCAACAATGTTTGGTGAAATTTGGTAAAAGTAATAAAATTATCATGTGGAATAATTTTGGTGACAATTTTTTTTTGTATTTTCCTTGGTTAAGCATTTCTTACAACACGAGGAACATTACTGTGTGCTCTCCGTATCCTTGCAACATGACAAGAATTACAAATGTTGATGCAAGCAGAGGTTGATAGAGTTATTGGTGGAGACAGAGAACCGATTCTAAAAAACAGAGAATATTGTCCAATGATTGAAGCATTTCTGCTTGAAATCCTAAGATATATACCTATTGCACCTATGGGAGTAGTCCACTACACTTCAAATTCATGTGAAATAAGAATTTACCATGTTGAGAAGGACACTATCGTAAGTTCACTACAACAGAGTATTCATACAAAGACTTATAAATAAAATATGAATTGCCATACTAGTTTAACCTACAGACGGTTAAAAAATATATTTTTATTGCCACTTTTAAGGTAGCAGGTTCATTTCATCTTTGAATTTGTGTCATATTTAGGAACTCCTCTGGTTTTTTTCCATTTAAATGGCTTCAAGAATTTTGCACACGGATCCCCACTTTTTATTTCATGAACGTCTTCTATAAGTCAAATTAAGACACTTGACAAGTTTTCACAAAATTCTTGGTATAACTGTCTAGCTTTTAGACAAAAAATAGTCCTAATGTTAAACTATGGGAAAATCCGGAGAAATTGATTTCGTGCCATGTGCCAAATTTTTAATGTTGTCTATCTCCGTATAAAGCACCTGGACCTGTATATTTCTTTTTACCATTTCATTAAGTCTACTATGCTTAATCAATTTCGATAGGTTTCAAGATATCCTTGATGTAAAACACATCAGGAGTGAGCCTCCTTAAATCAAAGTTGTATCCATTCATTGCTTATTGAAAAGGACGAGCATATTGTAGCATTGTTTGTGCAGAGTACAACCCGCAATACCAAAAGGTAGATAGAAACGCAAATTATGTTGCAAATTATATATCTGGAAATCCCCATACACTTCAAATTATTTAGCTTCTAAGATCAAATGTCATTTAAGTGTTTTAAAAAGCTGATTTCGAATAGTCATGAATGTTCATCAGATATTTTCTCTGTTAAATGACTTCCTTTGTCTCCTTTTTATCATATCTACAAACAACCAAATGCATATACACACAAATATAATAAAAACTAGTCGTAAACTGCTTTAAGGTAGTAGACCCGGGCTAACCCCAAAATTTTCCACAGATTCAGTTTTCTTTAAATTTGGAGTATGAAACAATTATGTGCTGCTATACTTCAAGAAAAATTTTGGAAAGTTTCACTGTAAGATTTTTTATCTACAGTTCATAGAAACACCCCTGTCTTAGGGGTCTTAAATTTTGTTTAGAAATCACCATAAGGTGTGTACTACTGTACTGTATATGAATAAGAAACAACATTAATTAGCCCTTAATTGCTAAACAGCTTCTTAGACACTTATAGACCTAAGTACCAGATAATAAATATCATGAGCATATTTTAAGTGTTGATTTGCAGTTCAAAAGAAATAACATTGTCAAAAAAAATGCTGAAAACAGAGCTTCATTCAATTTCTTCCAAACGGAAATCCTATGATTCAGATCCTCCATATGACTTATATCAAAATTTTGTAAAAAATCACCGTGCCGTTTTTTCGCAATGTTAGGAAAACTGCATAAAAGGTCATAATATTCCTTGAGACTGAACGTCAAGTTGAAAGAATCGCCTCCCTTGCCAAATATCTTACTTTTATTTATTTTAATTTTTTAAGATACTATTTTAAATGCAGGCATTATGAAGTGTATGATCAAAAGAATGTAATTTCATGAAATTTTATTTCTATTTATGCAAAAAAAATGTGTTTTATTCATACCAATCTCAAAAAGTGATATTTATATAAAAATGAGTTATCTCCTCTTACCCCCAGATCTACTACCTTAAAATGTAATGGATTTGGCGTTTCTCAACATCAAGCAATCGAATTCTTGTGAAGTGGTGCTAGAGAAAGATTCGAGCGGATTCGTTTTTTTTTTTGCGAAACCTCCAAGACGATATTTTATACTTCGTCTTTTTAAAATCATTTATAAGCTATTCAATTGTATAATAAAAAATATATTCGGTAAATAATGCATAAATGAATATAACCATTAAATCCAACTCCATTTCAAAATAATGTTCTTGAACAAGATATTCTGTAAATCGCAACCTGTGATCGCCGATATCACCCTGTACACAAATAAGCCTATTTTCTTATCTTTGGTTTACCTAAAATTAAAAGTAATTGCAGATAATTCCAAATATCTGGTCTGCACATCACAATGACAAAGAATGGGATAAACAATGGGAATTTTCACCATCTGGTAATCTGCTGCCTGCAACTGATCCTGTCAGACAGAGGTAATTCCTCTAACAACTCATGAAATTAGCTATATAGTCAAATTGAGTTTTGCAAGTGCACATTTCAAAAGTTTACCTATATTCGCCTATACGACAATCAATGACTATTTCCATTTCGATAATTTTCTAAAGGCAGTGAGTTAAAAATTGAGACCTATGTTTTCTTGAAAATTGTATGTGTTTGCAAAAACTATTAACTTAAGATCTTGTGACAAGAATCAAGTATATAAATTTTTAGAAATTCCCATACGCCAAAAAATATCTTCAACAACAGTCCACTGTCATATGAAATTGTACAAGACTAACCTATAAAAATGAAAAATTTTGAAAAGATTTAATAAATTAATAACGAAAAACTTTCGCAATCGTTCGGTCCATTTATCATCTGGAAAGTAAAGTGTTATTGTTTTTATGCTCGTCGTTTCTGTTGCCTTTTATTGCCAAGTTTTTTTTTAAGTGTTTGTTAATTTTTTTTTTATTTGCTTATACATCATTTTTGTTTTTTATGCCAAGCGAAGAAAACGGATATTGTTTTACTCTGGCCAAGGGATACATGTTGAACATATAACTACTCCTACAAATTTTTATCCTAGGAAGTTTTTCATATCAGAGATGCGCAAGCGGTCAGATATTGAGATCAGTATTGTAATTCAATACAAACAGATAAGAAAATAAAAGCAACTGAGTGATGAAAAGCTTTGCGACTTAAATTGCCATTGAAAATATTTCTATGAAATATGCAGACACATTGTTATTTTCTAATTATCTTTAAAGTAGACAACAAAACAACTGCACGAATTTCATGAAAATTAGTAAAAACAAATTATGTTTGAGTGATAAAGTTGGCTATCTCCTTTAAAGGCTAATTAGTACATATTATAATGCAAAAATGGATCTTTTTCTTCAAAAGTTTTACATAGATGAAACATACTTTGGCTATTATCAGATATTAGTTTACATTGGCAGGGTACTAACATTTGGCAGTGGAAAAAGATCGTGTGTTGGTGAGGTATTTGCGAGATCTAGGATGTTTCTATTTATAGCTTCTTTAATGCAGACTGTTACCTTGAAGGTTTCCGATGATCTCAAAGAGTTTGAATTAAGAGACCTAAAACCAGGTGGAGTAGTGGAACCGTTGCAATACAATGTGGTTTTTCTAACTCGAGAGTAAACTTTGATTGAGATATTTCAAGGGGTTAGAATTTTGACGAACACAGTAAAATTTTTGTAAAACGCAAAATAAAATTCTCATGTCAAACAAGCCTGACTTTAAAGCAGGTTAATACCCTTCGGATATCTTGAGGTACAGGTTAGTTTTTCCCGCAAGCCCGACCTTTTTTCAGTTTAGATTCTATTATCAGGAAATTATAAAACAAGTATGGAGTATCTTACGGTAAAATATGGAATGCATAGGTCATTTTGTGTTAGAGACGCACTTTGTCATGAATGTTATCTATCGATTGCACTGATCTTGTTGCTGTGCAACATGATAAAGTCAGATTCAGAAACAAATGGTCTTTCAACTCTTTTACTGGTAATTCTTCAAAGAATAAACAACCAAATACAAAAGTAACTGTAAATCTAGTTTGTACAGGTGATCATTTCGACAACTTGTGTCGCATCGGTACAGAATAAATCAAAACAACACTTTATATACAAGAAATTGAAATAAGTTCTATTCTTTTTATTTTATTCATTCACAACAGACCTATTTTGAAAAAGACAAACACAGCAATCGAGGCGATTTGGCCTGACAGTGAACAGATAATTTCTGTTATCATGCTCAGTATTATGAAGTACCGAGAGGTTCAAAAATACATTTTATAGCCTAAGCTATATAAAAAAAGTAGCCTATGCGATATTTTATAGCCTAAGCTGTAAAAAATATAGCCTTGGCTCTATTTCGGGTAAAATGTACATAACGTCTTTTGAGGTTCAAAAATAAAAAGCAGCGTAGGCTACAATATTTACCGCCTAGGCACTAATTTCAATTGCAATAACGTAGCCTAGGCTATATTAATTTAATAGTATTTTATTACCAGTAATGGTAGGCGTGGTATCTACTATAAATGTCCGCCTTCGTGACGATTCTGATGAAATTTTAAACTTTAGAATTTCTTAGTTGTTATACTGAATTAGTTAAAGAAGAATAAACATTCATCTGCTTGAAATTCGGGCTCCTATTTTTATTAAAGAAATACTAACCCATTTTTAAAAATGTTTAATAAGTCACCTACAACCTTGCATTCGTGGATGTTCGAGTAGAATACATGAAAATCTAGAATATGAGAAAAACATTGTAAAATAACTGTATTTATGAATTGGGTAAATATGAGGGCTCCTCAAATAAACATATCTTTATTCATAAAGCGCAGTTATAATCTATTAGGAATTGATAGCAATGCACATGTGAAAAACAAACAAACAAAGCAAACATTTAGCAAACAAAACAAAAAAGTAGGACATTATAAACATAAGAAATAAAACAAAGATCTTAGGGCCTTCCTATATTGATGATAGTATGGATGAGTAGGTATTTTTGGCTTGAAAATATGAATAGGTCGTTAATTTCAGATCAAATGTGTGATAAGCCCTACATTATTTATTTATACAGCTAATATATGATATGGTCAACTTTCTGTTTCAGACACATTCGATTATCAGTTAGGATAAGTATTTAACTGATCATCTTCACAGCCGGTGCCTTCAAATCACAGTCACATTAAAGATATGTACAATTTTCCCGTAGGGGTTGAAGGCATATATGTTTAAACATACAATATAAATGTTACAGTACAAATAAACAAATATCTGTGAAAAATATTGTCTGTGGCAACCAATGACTTTTGACATTACTTTTGATGGTTCAGTATATGAATAGGTCAATTTTTCTGATCAAAAATATATGGTTAGGACATTTTTGACTTATAAAATATATTAATAGGGGTATCTCCAGCAATTCAGAGGCACACCCTACCAAGAATTATGGAAGTGACACCCGCTCTACTTTCCTCGGTATGAAGACTTAATAAATTGCGTGATTCGGAGATGACATAAATCGTATAAATTTTTCTTCAGTCTTTAGTGTCGTTTTTTTTAAGTTGTACTCGCATCTTATCATACCTATGACAATGTTATGTATATGTATTACTAATGCAAAATATCTTTAAAAAATCAGGTGAAATGAAAGAATTTTGTCGCATTTTACACGCGTATTACCCATTTACCTGTGGATATGTACATCCACATAAGTTTGTGAGTTATGTCCCAAAATGCATCCATTAATATTGAATTAGACCGGTCATGCACTTACGGATCAGTTGGGACGTCTTGTAATCTGTCAGTCCGGCCCTGGGGACGACCATTTGATTTTCAAGGGGAGGCCTGGGCGATTTTGCTTAGAACATTTATTTATTTTCACGACAATCTCGAATAAATTATTTATTTTCACCAATGTCCCTTTGCATTTTCAACAACAAAAATATTCTTCAAATCTGAATTAGATTATTTATTTTCATGACAAGTAGGATTACAGTATTTATTTTCACTGGCACCAAGATGAAATTATTTATTCACAAAATCCCTCTAAAATCAAATTGTCGTTCCTTTACTCAAGACGATTCTGCTATCAATTAGCTCTTGTATATGACAAATGAATTCGTTTAGGGCATTTGACTAGGGAAAGGAAATTCGGGTAATATTCTGTGATATAAGAAAAGCATTTGAGAGAGCTTTTCAAAAGAGTTTATTTGTCAGATTGAGACCTGTTGGAATCTGAAGTGGATTCAAAATTATTTACGTGAGCAAAAAGTTTTAATTAAACTTCGAAATGGGGCGAACCATAAGTTCCTCAAGCATTTATTATATTTTTATTAAGAAAGTTATCAATATGTAGCTTGTTACGTTTTATGCAAATGCAACTTAAACAATGACTATATCAAGAAAATGTATCTGGCCATCGCGTCCCAATTAATATTGAAGGTTTTTGTATAAATTCCACGTATCCTTACTGTTCGGAAGACATTACATTAATTTATAGTGTTTCGGCAGCTTTGTAACAATTTGACAAGGGATGTTAAAATTATAAATATTAATAATTCGCCGAATTCAGGACGACCAACTTTAAAACATGTGAACATGATGAAAAGATCGACAGAGAATGACTTAAGTCATTTAGCATCTGTCGAATATTTTATTCAACGGCTGTTTAAAATTAAATTGTTGATATTCATAATTTATTTATTAATATCTATAAATGAAAAAAATATTAATATTGATAATTGAATTGTAAATAATTATAGACGAATTATTAATATCAAAACATAAATTAAAAATATTTATTAATGATTTGTTAATACTAATAAATAAATTATGAATATTTGTAAATGAATCATAAATAAATCAGCAAGGATTATAAATATTAATGAATGATTTGTTAATATTCATAACTGATCTATTAACATTCATGAATGAATTGTTAATATTAAAAATTGATTTATTCATATTTATAATTTATTTGTTAGTATTTATAATTCATCTATAAATAGATGAAAAAAACCGACAAAACTAAAAAATCTCATCTTTTTTTTAACTTTTATCTCGAATTTGACGAAAATTGCCATCTCAGTACTAAAGCGACAAAAGAGACGATCTTAATTTTAAAATTATCAATTTCCCTAACATTCCAACGTCTCCTGCATATACGGAATGTATAGTCTATCAGCCGAAGATGAAAAGCGCTCTAATAACAAAGTTGGTGTGATACCCCTGTAGACCACATTTTTGTGGCAAAAAATAATTCATTAATATTTAAATTTATAATTTCCGTGTGTTGTACTTAAAACAACAGTACGGAATATTGTTTTAATTTCTGATTTTTAGCTCACCTGGCTATAGCCAGTGTGAACACTTTTCGTCCGTCGTAAACTTTTCATTCAAAGATCTTCTCCTCTGAAACTACTGGGCCAATTGAAACCAAACTTGGCCACAATAGCCCCTAGATGGTTCCGTACAAAAAACTTGGCAACAATAGTCCTTAAATTTTCAGATCCGCGCTATATCCATGATCATATCAGCCAGCGGAAATCATAGTTTTAACATTGGACCCTATGGGAAAACACATTCAAAGATCTTCTCCTCTGAAACTACTGAGCCAATTGAAATCAAACTTGGCAACAATAGTCCTTAAAAGATCCCCTGCAAAAAATTGTTTTTCAGACCCGTACTATATCCAAGATGGCCACCAGCGGGGATCATAGTTTTAACATTGGACCATATGGGAAAACACATTCAAAGATCTTCTCCTCTGAAACTACTGAGCCAGTTGAAATCAAACTTTGCCACAGATGGTCCCCTACAAAAAAGATGTTTTTCCAGATCTGCGCTATATCCAAGATTGCTGCCAGCGGGGAAAATAGTTTTAACACTGGACCCTATGGGAAAACACAATAACGATCTTCACCTCTGAAACTGTTGAGCCAATTGGAACCAAACTTAGCCACAATAGTCCTTTGATGGTCCCCTGCAAAAAATATTGTTTTTCATATCCGCGCTATACCCAAGATGGCCGCCAGAGGGGATCATAGTTTTAACAATGGACCCTATGGGAAAACACATTCAAAGATCCTCTCATCTGAGCTGCTGAGCTGCTCATCTGCTGAGCCAATTGGAACCAAACTTGGCCACAATAGTCTTTAGTTAGTGCCCTGCAAAATGATGTTTTTTCAGGTATGTGCTTTATTCAAGATGGCTGCCAGTAGGGAACATAGATTTAATATTGGACCCTATGGAAAAACATTCAAATATCTTTTCCTCTGAAAGTGCTTGGCTAATAATAAAAACATACTTGGTCCCAATTGTCCATAGATGTTCCTGTTTGAAAATTTTGCCCCGCATGCCTGCATCTCATTCAAGATGGCCCCAGTGGGGGACATAAATTAACTTTGAAGCCTATCTAAAAGCAATTGTTAATAAAACAATTAATGATTGATATTTGTAAATAATTGTTAATATTCATAAATCAGGTATTTTTTCCACTTTGCATTGGTTTGCCATAGCTTGGAACATATTTTAACATTGGGCGCTATTATTATATGCATGGGAAGATCATTATTTTCACCATCTGTTCTGAAACTATTGAAGGAAATTCACCTTAACTGTATTGGAATTATGTATGGAAGATTCCTCACAAAGATTGCTCATTTCAGTCAAATCAGAAAAAAAACATGACTGCCAGCCCTGTACATAGTTTAACATTGCTCCCAATGGGAAAATCATCCTTTCCATCAACTGCTCGCTCTGAAACTATTAAAGCAGTTAAACAGACAAAAAATACGGCTGCCAGCGCTGTACATAGTTTAACATTGAACCCAACGGGGAAAAATCATCCTTTTCATCAACTGCTCGCTCTGAAACTATTGAAGCAGTTAAACAAAAATTTGAATGATGAATGGAAGGTCTTCTACAAAGATTCCCCTTTCAAAAAATGAGTGCAAGTGGAGAACAAAGCTTAACATCAGACCCCATTGGAAAAAAAAATTTGATCATCAGCATTTGTATGGCATAGAAGCATTTTGTCAGGCGAGTGATACAGGCTCAGTCTCTGAGCCTCTAGTTTTAATTTTATTTAAAAAAAATACCAAAAATACCAAACATATGACACTGTGCACGGTGCTGGTGGTGTTTGGAAACAACTTTGAAATGTGGAAGAAAAGAATAGTATACCAAAACAAAGAAAGTAAAAGTATGAAAAGTCTTTCAATAATGTGGAGTAAATGTTGGAACAAAAAATAAGCTATTTTTAGTGATAGCTATGTAAAAACTGCATCAATTTTAGCACTTCAACGTCATTTTAAACATGTAGACCGGTAACACTTAGAATCCTCATTCAAATTTGAAATACTCCTCCCGTACAATTCGAAAGAGGTAAAAAGCTCTTGTTTTCTCCTTTGGAAGAGGAATGTCATAGAGTTGTGAGGCCATAAAAAGAAAATGCGCAATTTTAGACAGAAGAAGTTTTGTGCATCTGTTTGAGTTGCCTACAACCTATCTTTTTTAAAAACAGGTCCATGTACAATCAAACAGGAAAGCACGTCACATCAATATTTTCGGTACAAAGAACTGCTAAAAAATGTTGTAGAAACTTGTACCCAAGTCTATATCATATCTCAAAATTCTAAGATGGCCGCCAGTGGGAACTTATTAACATTGGACCCCATGGGAAAACATTCAAATATCTTCTTCTCAGAAATTACTTGTCCAAGTAGAACCAAACTTAGTTACAATGGTCCTTAGATAACCCCTTGCAAAAAGGTATCTGTCGGTACCTCATCTAAGATGGCCGCCAGCGGGGAACACAGTTTCAACATTGGGCCCTTTTGAAAACTTCTCGACGGCGATGTTCCGTTAGCCCCTTCTTATGGGGTCTACATTTCACAACTTGTTCGATATGCACGAGTATGTAGTGATGTTTCTGACTTCAACGACCGAAATCTTTGTCTCACTGAAAAACTTCTGCATCAAGGGTTTAGATATCATAAATTGATAAAAACATTCTCTAGATTTTATTATAGATATGGCCATACAGCTCATTAAAATTAATGCAGTTGGAGTTGACATATGTGTTATTGTCTCATGTTCATTTACTTCATATCCTTTCGTAAAATATTGACTTATTAAGAAAATTTGGCTCTACATGCAGGGCTCTTATACATCAGAGCATTTCACGTCCAAACTTTTATGGCAATATCATTTACAAAGCGCATCAATTCAAAAACTGTCCTTCCAAACTTATTAATCCGTTGAACAAACTTATTCATAAAGGATATAAATGCAGCATTGTTGTTAAATCTTTACTTCTGAAATTTGACATCTCCTTAATGCTTTACACCATAACTAAATTTAAACAATTTTTCATATTGGCAGTATTTGGCATTGCACACTTTCATAATTGATGATGTTGTTATACAAATAGAAAAAAAGAAGGGAAACGGGGAATGTGTCAAAGAAACAACGACCCAAAGGGGAGTAATAACAACTCAAAGTATTTCAATTGAAGCTTCATATGTAAGAAGGCTTGATATTATAGTCAAATGAAATTATGTCCTTAGCAAGCTGTCAGTAACTGCGAGCATTTGTCCGGGCACTACTTTTTTAAAGAACATACATTTCGATTTAAATGATATTAGAATTTCATGTGACGAAGAAGTCAAATTACTGGGCGTCACCATTGATTTCAAATTAAATTTCAATTCGCATATATATCTAGTATTTGTAAGAAGGCTGCATGGCAATTAAATGTACTGAAAAGAATTGGAAAACATTTAAACAGACTTGGTAAATTAACTATATATTATTCTTTTATAATGTCAAATTTTAGTTACTGCCCTCTGACTTGGCATTTTTGTAGTGAACAAAATACCTTAAAAATCGAAAAGAATCAGGAACGTGCGCTTCGTTTTATTTACGATGATTACACTAACTGGTATGATTATCTTTTGAGTCTTTCTGGCATTCCATCTTTAAAAACCCGTAGAATGCGCACCATTGCCTTGGAGACCTTCAAAATTATTAACAAAAAATGTCCGGTGTTTTTACAAGATTTGATTGTTATAAAAAATAACAACTATAATTTTAGATATGTCAACACCACTGAGGTACCCCGACCAAAACCTACAGCCTACGGCAAAAAATCCTTCAGATATGAGGCTGCGCAGGTTTGGAATTCACTTTCAAATGAGGCAAGAACAATTACTTCCTTTAACCAGTTCAAAACTTACATAATTAGCTGTTGTGGGGTACAAAATGTAATTGTGACGCCTGCAAGTTTCAGCCTGCGTTAACTCATAGCTGAGTTTTGCTGTGGACTTAATGATTTCTCTGTCTCCTTCTAATTTATTTATGTAGCTATGATGCCCCATCTTATATTGACCTGACCCTTGGTTTGATTGCCTGTTCTTATGTAGTTGTATTTTAATAGCTAATAATGTTGCACTGTGTCATTATACCCCCGCTTGAAAAGTGGGGGGGTATATAGTGATGGGGTTGTCCGTCCGTCCGTCTGTCCGTCTTTCCGTCCGTCCGTTACACCTGAGGGTACCCATCTCTTATCCGCTACTCCTCCTGAACCAGTGAGCAGATTTTCATGAAACTTAAATAATCTTTGTGTCATAATGCAGATGTGCACCTCCTATTTCAGAATTTGATTTAATTGATTTTTGGGGTTTCCCATGGCAAAACATGGACTCTGCCATTACATTACAAGGGGGTACCCATCTCTTATCCGCTACTCCTCCTGAACCACTGAGCAGATTTTCATGAAACTTTAACATAATCTTTGTGTCATAATGCAGATGTGCACCTCCTATTTCAGAATTTGATTTAATTGATTTTTGGGGTTTCCCATGGCAAAACATGGACTTTGCCATTACATTACAAGGGGGTACCCATCTCTTATCCGCTACTCCTCCTGAACCACTGAGCAGATTTTCATGAAACTTAAACACAATCTTTGTGACATAATGTAGATGTGCACCTCCTAATTCAGAATTTGATTTGATTGTTATTTGGGTTTCCAAAATCAAAACATGGACTTTGCCATTACATTACAAGGGGGTACCAATCCCTTATCTGCTACTCCTCCTGAACCATTGAACAGATTTTCATGAAACTTTAACACAATCTTTGTGACATAATGTATATGTGCACCTCCTATTTCAGAATTTGATTTAATTGACTTTTGGGGTTTCCCATAGCAAAACATGGACTTTGCCACTACATTACATGGGGTACCAATCTCTTATCCACTTCTCCTCCTGAACCACTGTGCACCTCCTATTTCAGAATTTGCTTTTAATTGATTTTTGGGTTTTCCATAACAAAACATGATCTTTGCCATTACATTACAAAATGGTACCCATCTCTTATCCTCTACCCCTCCTACCACTCATGAACATCTAAGACAGTCTTTGGGACATAATGTAGTTTTATTAAATAAGGTATCCAACAGGTCCGTACCTCATCCAAGTTAGCTGCCATCGGGGAACGTAGTTTAAATGGACCTTATGGAAAACAAATTGAAAGATCTTCTGAAAAGCTAATAGTATTGTGCAATTTAAAAGATATACTTTGACACAATTGCGATTAGGTGGTCCTGTTTAAAAAAGTCCTTATGTCCTTACAGTACAAGGTAGCGGCCAGTAGGGTACACCTATGGCTAAGTGTGAAACAATTTCAAGCCGAAAATGATTTAATAACAATGATAGATACAAAAGTTTTATTGTTCATATAGAAATATTCTTTTTATTACTATTTATCAAATAGTTCTAATTATGAGCATAAACACAGTTTTTAGGGAGTGTCTTTAATTTAAAAAAAGATATAATGAAAAGTAATAATTTCAATAAAACTAAGGGAGGTTATAAACTTAATTATCTTTTCAAACATGTTATAATTATAGCAATTGATGTGGACAACCTTTACTAATTTTCTTTTTTAAAGTGGTCTCTGAATGTTTTGATTTCAGCAATATGTTTTACCTTGAATATAAGGGGAACCCCTGCCCATTTTTTTAGTTGTGGTCTGATATAGGTTGTAATGGATGGAGGAGCTCTTAGTTGCCATGGAAACCAGACAACAAAACTGAAAATTTAGAAAAAAGGTATACTGCAACATATTTTATTTACAATTTCAGCAATATGTATAAACTAGATAATGAGGGCAACCCCTGCCTAAATTTTTTTAACGGGGGCTCAAAATGTATTTAATTTCAACAATATGTATTATGTAGATTATAAGGGGAACCCTTGCCCATTTTTTTTATGAATGGGTGGCTTAGATGGTCCCCTTCAAAAAGGGTATCCTGCAGATCAGTACCTCATCCAAGATGGCCACCATTGAGCACATTGGATTCCATAAAAAAATTTCGTCTCCAAAACCAGTAATCCAATAGGACCCAAACTTGATCAGAAAAGTATTTTGGTGGCCCCCTTCAAAATTTGCATCTGGTATGTCTGTATCATGTCCAAGGTTGCCTCTAGTTAACATAGCTTAAACTCTGGACCTTATTGGAAATGCCATTCATCTCTCTCTATGTCAGCCATGGCACAGGTGAGCGAAACAGGCCTTTGAGAGCCTCTTGTTTCTAAAACATGATGAAGGTTTTGATATCATGACAAAAATTTTTAAGTTATTAAAAAAGTTACATTCTAACTTATTTTGTGGGGGTGTTTTATACCAGCAGTTTAAAAGTTCTTTTCCATTACTCAAAAAATGTAAAGTGATGCAGGAATGACCTCTTAGTTATTTCAAAGACACTGTACCTTCACAAATATTTCAATATGAAAAATAGATTTCTACAAAATGATAAAATCATTTTTGTTTGAAAAAAATGTTGTTTCAATGTATTCTGAGTTAAGGAAAATGACAAGACTAGTGTTATAATTACTAATTTTCATGCGAGAACCTGGGTGAAATATTACTTCGGATTCGATTTTTTTTTTGTTCTCTACACCTGTCAGTTTCTGGATTTACAATGCTTTGATGCTATATTCACTGAAGAAACATAAGTTGTCCAAAAGAACATTAAACAGAACTAAATTAACAAAAGGCTCGGTGTTTTGATATTTATTACCACTGGGTCGATGACTCTGCTGGTGGACTGTTAGTCCCTGAGGATATTTACCAACCCCGTAGTCCAGTTCCTGTGTATTGACTCGAGAACCGATTTTATTTGGAAACTAACAATAACTAAATTAAATAGAAATACCGTGAGCAAAGCTCACTAATAAATACCCCCGCACCCTCATTTGATTCTAGAATTTAAAAATCAATCAAATCAAATACTGAAATAGGATGTGTACATCTACATTATGTCATAAAAACCATGTTCAAGTTTCATGAAAATCGATTCCGTGGTTCGGGTCTAGTAGCAGATAAGAGATGGATACCCACTTGTAACGTAAAGGCTAAGTCCATGTTTTGCTATGGGAAACCCAAAAAATCAATCGAATCAAATTCTGTAATAGGAGGTGTACATCTACATTATGTCATTAAGACTCTGTTATAAAGTTTCAAGAAAATCTATTCAGTGGTTCAGGAGGAGTAGCGGATAAGAGATAGGAACCCACTTGTGATGTTATGGCCAAGTCTATGTTTTGCTATGGGAAACCCCAAAATCAATCAAATCAAATTCTGAAATAGAAGGTGCACATCTACATTATGTCAAAAAAACTCTCGTAAAGTTTCATGAAAATCTATTCAGTGGTTCAAGAGGAGTAGCGGATAAGAGATGGGTAGCCTCAGGTGTAACGGGCGGCCGGAAAGACGGACGGAAAGACGGAGGGACGGACGGACGGATACCCCATCACTATATACCCCCACTTTTCAAGCGGGGGTACAAAAATAAATGTTGAAAATTATCTCCCTCGTGCAAAGCTCTGTCCTTACCTGACTTTGATTTTCAATTACATCAGCTTTTATAAGTCTTTCGATTTCTTGATTTTCAATGTTTTGATTCTATGTGCACCGAAGAGACAAAAGTTGTCAAACGACCATATGCAGAAAGTAAATTTACCGTTAACTTTTTTTGGGGGTTGGATGTTTTGTAATTTTGTAAGAAATATAACAAAA
>MJUU01047761.1:12201-27040 GCA_002080025.1 Modiolus philippinarum | reverse complement strand
GGGGGGGGGGGGTGCACGGAAAGTGATTTCAGCCCATGGCCTAATTCCCTGATTATTCGGGGTAGTAAAGTCAAAATACGGAAACCCTGACCGCGAACCATTGTAGTCAAAGTATGTAGAGAAATGCCACACCCCATGCTGTGTAAAGACCCCGTCTTTATTTCTATAAGGAGGACAGACTCACTGCGTTCCGTATAGAAGGTGAAATTGCCTTCCCCTACCCATTTCTCCCCTTTTCCGATGGGAATCATAACTCGTTGCCCAGGTTGTCCCTTCCATCTTTATTACACCCCACCACACGTATAGGCGAGGCATATTTTGTGATACCCTCAGTTGTGTGTCCGCTTGAACGTATGTCCGCCGTCCGTCTGTCCGTCCCCGAAGGTTTCCGACTGATAACTTGTGAACGAAATAATATAAGGTCTTCAAACTGGGTATTTAACTTGTTTACAACAAAACTCAGACCAAGTTCGATTTTTGGTTCAGAGGTCCAAGGGTTTCTGGAGTCATGTCCTTTGAAACTTTAAAATTTAACGAATTTAAGGGTCTCCGAATAATAACTAGTGAATGAAATAATATATTATCTTCAAACTAGGTATGTAACTTGTTTACCACAAAACTCAGACCAAGTTCGATATTTGGTTCAGAGGGCCAAGGGTTTCTGGAGTTATGCCCCTTGAAACTGAAATTTTGCAAATTATAGGGTTTCCGACTGATAACTTGTGAATGAAATATCATACCGTCTTCTAATTTGGTATGTAAGTTGTTTACCATAAAACACAGGCCATGTTTAATTTTAGCTTCAGAAGTACACAGGGATCTGGAGTTAAGCTTTTTAAACTTTGACATTTTGTGAAACGTGGTGGGGTATCATGTAATGCACCATTACTATTTTTTCTCTCTTCTTTTACCTATATTTATTTTTTGTATGTATTGATTAACTTCTCGTCTTGATATAACTAAAATATTGCTCACTGGACGTTAAACTCTGACTAAGTAATCAGTCAATCAGATTTTTGTCGTTTTTGTTGTAATCTTGTTTTTGTTTGTATGATATTTCTCTTTTCTCTTTTGCCATTACATTAAAAGGGGGTACCCATCTCTTATCCGCTACTCCTCCTGAACCACTGATCAGATTTTCATGAAACTTAAACACAATCTTTGTGCCATAATGTAGATTTGCACCTCCTATTTCAGAATTTGATTTTATTGATTTTTGGGGTTTCCCACAGCAAAACATTGACTTTGCCATTACATTACAAAGGGGTGCGCATCTCTTATCTGCTACTCCTCCTGAACCACTGAGCAGGTTTTCATGAAACTTTAACACAATTTTTGTGACATAATATAGATGTGCACCTCCTATTTCAGAATTTGATTTGATTGTTTTTGGGGTTTCCAAAATCAAAACATGGACTTTGCCATTACATTACAAGGAGGTACCAATCCCTTATCTGCTACTCCTCCTGAACCATTGAGCAGATTTTCATGAAACTTTAACACAATCTTTGTGACATAATGTATATGTGCACCTCCTATTTCAGAATTTGATTTAATTGACTTTTGGGGATTCCCATAGCAAAACATGGACTTTGCCATTACATTACAAGGGGTACCAATCTCTTATCCACTTCTCCTCCTTAACCACTGTGCACCTCCTATTTCAGGATTTGCTTTTAATTGATTTTTGGGTTTTCCATAGCAAATCATGGTCTTTGCCATTACATTACAAAATGGTACCCATCTCTTATCCGCTACCCCTCCTACCACTCATGAACATCTAAGACAGTCTTTGTGACATAATGTAGATGTGCATCTTCCATTACAGGAATTGGTTTGATTTGATTGATTATCAAATGGGGGAGCGGGGGTATATATCAGTGAGCTTTGCTCACAGTTTTTCAAGTTTTATTTAATTTTTTGTTTTATTGTAAATTTTGTACATATTTAGTCGGTTAAAGAGCTCATCAAAGCTCATGTTATATGATTGTTAACTGTGTATATGCACCGACTTTAAATAAATTTTACTTACTTACTTACTTACCTGTTTGTATTGTCTTCATGTTTATGTACTTCATTGTAAGGGCACCCGTCTTGATCAGTTGGAATTTTTTTTAGTTTGATTTTTTTCTATGAGTCTTTTTGTGTATTTATTTTTTAGCCATTCGCCACACATAGGGGGAGGGTTTGGATCTAAGAAACGAGTTTAGTTTCTTGATATTTAGGTTATTGGATTTGTTTGTTTCAATTGATTTGTTCACTTTTTTTTACCTTTTTGGGGCCATTTAGGGCTTGCTATATGGTGTGAGGTTCCTCACTGTGTTGAAGACCGTACGGTGACCCCTAGATGCTTTGTTTTTGGTCGTTTTAACCTGGATATGGGATGTTGTCTCCTAGACATTTAACCAATTTCCTTTCTTTTTCACATTCAAAGATCTTTTTCTCAGAAACGACTAGTCCAATTAGAACCAAACTTAGTCACAATGGTCCTTAGAAGATCCCTTGCAAATAAGGTATCCAACAGGTCCGTACCTCATCCAAGTTAGCTGCCATCGGGAAACGTAGTTTAAATGGACCTTATGGAAAACAAATTGAAAGATCTTCTGAGAAACTACTAGTATTGTGCAATTTAAAAGCTATATTTTGACACAATTGCGATTAGGTGGTCCTGTTTAAAAAAGTCCTTATGTCCTTACAGTACAAGGTAGCGGCCAGTAGGGTACACCTATGGATAAGTGTGAAACAATTTCAAGCCGAAAATGATTTAATAACAATGATAGATACAAAAGTTTTATTGTTCATATAGAAATATTCTTTTTATTACTATTTATCAAATAGTTCTAATTATGAACATAAACACAGTTTTTAGGGAGTGTCTTTAATTTAAAAAAAGATATAATGAAAAGGAATAATTTTAATAAAACTAAGGGAGGTTATAAACTTAATTATTTTTTCAAACATATTATAATTATAGCAATTGATGTGGACAACCTTTACTAATTTTCTTTTTTAAAGTGGTCTCTGAATGTTTTGATTTCAGCAATATGTATTACCTTGAATATAAGGGGAACCCCTGCCCATTTTTTTTAGTTGTGGTCTGATATAGGTTGTAATGGATGGAGGAGCTCTTAGTTGCCATAGAAACCAGACAACAAAACTGAAAATTTAGAAAAAAGGTATACTGCAACATATTTTATTTACAATTTCAGCAATATGTATAAACTAGATAATGGGGGCAACCCCTGCCTAAATTTTTTTTTTAACGGGGGCTCAAAATGTATTTAATTTCAACAATATGTATTATATAGATTATAAGGGGAACCCTTGCCCATTTTTTATGAATGGGTGTCTTAGATGGTCCCCTTCAAAAAGGGTATCCTGCAGATCAGTACCTCATTCAAGATGGCCACCATTGAGCACATTGGATTCCATAAAAAAATTTCGTCTCCAAAACCAGTAATCCAATAGGACCCAAACTTGATCAGAAAAGTATTTTGGTGGCCCCCTTCAAAATTTGCATCTGGTATGTCTGTATCATGTCCAAGGTTGCCTCTAGTTAACATAGCTTAAACTCTGGACCTTATTGGAAATGCCATTCATCTCTCTCTATGTCAGCCATGGCCGAGGTGAGCGATACAGGCTTTTGAGAGCCTCTTGTTTCTAAAACATGATGAAGGTTTTGATATCATGACAAAAATTTTTAAGTTATTAAAAAGTTACATTCTAACTTATTTTGTGGGGGGTGTTTTATACCAGCAGTTTCAAAGTTCTTTTCCATTACTCAAAAAATGTGAAGTGATGGAGGAATGACCTCTTAGTTATTTCAAAGACACTGTACCTTCACAAATATTTCAATATGAAAAATAGATTTCTACAAAATGATAAAATCATTTTTGTTTGAAAAAAATGTTGTTTTAATGAATTCTGAGTTAAGGAAAATGACAAGACTAGTGTAATAATTACTAATTTTCATGCGAGAACCTGGGTGAAATATTACTTCGGATTCGATTTTTTTTTGTTCTCTACACCTGTCAGTTTCTGGATTTACAATGCTTAGATGCTATATTCACTGAAGAAACATAAGTTGTCTAAAAGAACATTAAACAGAACTAAATTTACAAAAGGCTCGGTGTTTTGTTATTTATTACCACTGGGTCGATGACTCTGCTGGTGGACTGTTAGTCCCTGAGGATATTTACCAACCCAGTAGTCCAGTTCTTGTGTATTGACTCGAGAACCGATTTTATTTAGAAACTAACAATAACTAAATTAAATAGAAATACTGTGAGCAAAGCTCACTAATAAATACCCCCGCACCCTCATTTGATTCTAGAATTTAAAAATAAATCAAATCAAATACTGAAATAGGATGTGTACATCTACATTATGTCATAAAAACCGTGTTCAAGTTTCATGAAAATCGATTCCGTGGTTCGGGTCTAGTAGCAGATAAGAGATGGGTACCCACTTGTAACGTAAAGGCTAAGTCCATGTTTTGCTATGGGAAACTCAAAAAATCAATCGAATCAAATTGTGTAATAGGAGGTGCACATCTACATGATCTACATTATGTCATTAAGACTCTGTTATAAAGTTTCAAGAAAATCTATTCAGTTGTTCAGGAGGAGTAGCGGAAAAGAGATAGGAACCCACTTGTGATGTTATGGCCAAGTCTATGTTTTGCTATGGGAAACCCCAAAATCAATCAAAACAAATTCTGAAATAGAAAGTGCACATCTACATTATGTCATAAAAACTCTCGTAAAGTTTCATGAAAATCTATTCAGTGGTTCAAGAGGAGTAGCGGATAAGAGATGGGTAGCCTCAGGTGTAACAGGCGGGCGGAAAGACGGACGGAAAGACGGAGGGACGGACGGACGGACACCCCATCACTATATACCCCCACTTTTCAAGCGGGAGGGGGGGTATAAAAATAAATGTTGAAAATTATCTCCCTCGTGCAAAGCTCTGTCCTTACCTGACTTTGATTTTCAATTACATCAGCTTTTATAAGTCTTTCGATTTTTCGACTTGGAGGACATATTTCCAGAAGGGATCAACTAAAAACCATTTTGACCAGGTATGACGTAGTCCTTTCAGAGATGTTTAAATGTGTTTTCCCTTAGGTTCAAAGGTTGAACAAAATTTCCTCCAGGCGGTCATCTTGGGTAAGACACGGACTTCCTGGACACAAAGTCAAAAGAGGACTAGCCAATGACTATTGTGAAAAAGTTAAGTATCGAAGTGGACAGTAGTTTCAGAGAAGATCTTTCAATGAAAAGTTGAGGACAGACGGACGGACGCTCGGAAATTATTCTTCAACAAATTTTGATATATATGTACCGTCAGGGTAATCAAACCTCAGCCCAGGACCTGTTCATGACTTGAAAATGTTTAAAAACCATACTCTGTCAGAGACATAAAGCTTTATGGTTTAGTTCTGTACATGACTTTATTTATAACATTACAAGTCTAACTTATTAAGAAAGAAACATATAGTTACAAGGGTGAAAAATATGCCCCTTTTCGTGGTTGGGTAAAAAATAGAGTGACCCTGTTTTACGGCACATATGTATTACCTCTTGCGTTCCCCGGGGACTGACGACAAACAATGAAAGTGACAACAATGATACCAAGTGACGGCAAATGGCTATAGCCAGTTCAGCTAATTATACATACAATTGGCCCCCAAATCTCTTGATATTTTTTTTGCAAAACTTTATTTTTGTAAGTCAAAAAGGAGCCTCTAGCTATTACACTATTTTAAAGTGAACATATGATATTCAATGCAAAAATGAGTTTTCGAACAGTGAAGTCTTACTTAACCTAATCCCGATTGTTTGGGTTCATTTAATACATTGCACAACAAAATCTAGGAACTTTTGCAAACTTTGTTTAGCTATTACAAAAATCGAAATGGTAATAAAACCAGGTTAAAATTCAGAGACATGATATGAAAATTTCCGGAAACTAAAACTTTTCATTTGTACTGAAATGTAATAATTTGCATTTGAAAAAATTCTGGAAATGTACTGCACACCTTAATTTTAGATAATTCATGACCTTGTATAGATAGTTGATAGCTTAAAAGTATCTTCTCAGATTTTTGTCCCGGCACCTGAATCGGTTTTCAGGGGTCTCAGGCTACAGAGCTACAGGGCTCGTCCCAAGTTAGTGGATAGGTGAATTTAGTCCATGGGCTGGAATAACCCCCCGTGCATCCACCACTTCCCAACCCAACCCATTTTTTTTAAGTCCGCTTACATCCCCTCTCCAAATAAAACATGTTAACACGAGCATAACCTGCACGCACTGGTGGAACAGGGCCCATTTTTAGACCCACCTACTGAAATTTTGGAAAATTTCGTTTTTCGTTCAAGTTTTTCTTTCAGTTGCTTCAAAATGTTGACCAAATGCTTCCCAGTTATAAAAACGATGTATCAAATGATTGCTTATTGTATGAGCTTTACAAAGAACCCAAATTCTTACAATTTCTATGCCCAATACGTTCCATAGCGCCATTAAACGTACCCCTACCCCTATGAAATATTGAGGAAAATTTAACTTTTTTCATTGAAATTGCGTAAGTTTGATGGTCTAAAGAACCCGAAGTGCATCTCGATTCCCAATTCTGAAAATTGTTTTTAGTTTTTCAATCTATTTTCTTGAAAATAAAACATGTAAACATAATGTTAACATATTTTTAATGACCAAAGTTTTATTTTCAAATAGACCAAATAAATGGATCTTTGAATATTTCCGATTCTGACTAAGTTTTGTCATTCTTCTGCCCAATATTACTTTTTAGTAAACAAATATTATTTAAAGTAGGTATCAAATGAAAGCTTATTATATTTGCTTAGCAACTATACAAATAATGGCCATTCTTATGTAATATAAACATCATACATCAATAAAACTTACCCCTACCCCAACAAATTTACTGTAAAATTGTCATTTTTTGTCTATGTACGCATAAAAATAACCAGAACACGCAACATGTGTGTTGTATATGACAATGTTTCATCAATTATACCATGCTTTCGTATTTTAACAGCCATTTGTCGACTTTAACTCAATATTTTGCCTGAAATTGATGAAAAATGGGAATTTTCAACATTTCAGATTTGTCGAAATTTCACTGTCAAATCGTTATATATGCAAAATATGTAGGATATATCTGCAGATATGCCTATTAATTGTTCTAAGCGGTACATTAGATGTCTGAAAACATTGTTAAGTAAAACAAGAAGTGTTTGATGTGACTCAAAATACTGAAAATCTTACCCCTACCCCAACAGATTTTCCCTAAAATTGTCAATTTTTTTTGATTATGTTCGCAACAAATTAACTCAAACACGCAAAATGTGTGTTGTATATGACAATGTTTCATAAATTATGCCATGATTTCGTTTTTGTACAGCCATTTGTTGATTTAAACTCAATATTTTGCCTGAAATTGATGAAAAATGGGAATTTTCAACATTTCAGACTTG
This sequence comes from Modiolus philippinarum, assembly GCA_002080025.1. Classification (NCBI taxonomy): domain Eukaryota; kingdom Metazoa; phylum Mollusca; class Bivalvia; order Mytilida; family Modiolidae; genus Modiolus; species Modiolus philippinarum. The sequence continues at coordinate 19,544 of MJUU01047761.1, read as the reverse complement.
CCCAAATTTCACTGTTAAATCGTTATATATTCCAAATCTGGAGGGTATATCTGCAGATATACTAATTAATTGTTCTGCCCGATACATTAGATGTCTGAAAACATTGTTTAGAAAAACATGAAGTGTTTGATGTGACTCAAAATACAGAAAATCTTACCCCTACCCCAACAAAGTTTCCTTAAAATTGTCATTTTTTTGTCTATGTTTGCATCAAATTAACTCAAACACGCAAAATGTGCGTTGAATATGACAATGTTGCATGAATTACATCACGATTTGGTAATTTAACAGACGTTTGTTGACTTAAACTTAACATTGTGGCCGAAAATGATGAAAAATGGGATTTTTCAACATTTTAGATTTGGCCAAAATTCACTGTTAACCCGTTATACATGGCAAATCTGGATGATATATCTGCAGATATGACAATTAATTGTTCTAAGCAATACATGAGTTGTCTTAAAACAGTGTATAGAATATCAAGGGGTGTTTAATGTGACACTGAATACAGAGAATCTTACCCCTACCCAAACAAATGTTCCCCTAAAATTGTCAATTTTTTGTCTATGTTCGCATAAAAATAACCAGAACACGCAAACTGTGTGTTATGTATGACAATGTTGCATGAATTACAACATGATTTGGTATTTTAACAGCCATTTAAACTCAATATTTGGCCCAAACTGATGAAAAATGGGAATTTTCAACATTTCAGTTTTCTGCAAAGTGCATTGTTAAATCCTAATATATGTCAAATGTGGAGGATTCACCTGCAAATACGCCATTTAATTGTTCTATGCGATACATTAGTTGCCTTAAAACACTGTTTAGAAAAACAAGGAGTGTTTAATGTGACTCTAAATACCGAAAAACTTACCCCTACCCCAAGAAATTTTCCCTATAATAGTCATTTTTTATACTATATTCACATAAAAATAACGAAAACACACAAAATCTACATTGCATTTAACAATGTTGCATAATTTCTTTCAAGATTTGTCATTTTAAGTCCCACTTGTCAGCGTAAACTCAATATTTTGTACAGAATTGATGAAAAATGGGAATTTTCAGCATTTCAGATTTGTCCAAAATTCACTTTTAAATAGTTATATGTTACAAATCTGGAGGATTTATATGCAGATATGGCAATTCATTGTTCCAATAGATATATAAGTTATCTAAAAACAATGTTTAGAAGAGCAAGGAAAGTTCAATGTAACTCTAAATACGGAAAATTTACCCCTACCCCAAGAAAAATAATGCTTAAAAATGCCCAGAATATGTATGTCTGTACGTTTATATGAACAAAACATACTAATATATTACTTTTGTTTTAAAAAAATGCATTTTATTAATCGCAATACGCAATTTTAACGCCAAAATATGGGAAAAATTGTATATTTTGGGCGATTTTCGTGAAAAATGGGATTTTTCAGCATTTCGGAATTTTGCAAAATTCAAGAGTTGAATTGTTGTATAACTGCCCTCAACCCACACACATGATCTTATTTGTGATATATGGGAGTCTTTGTGTATTTTGGTGTTTTAAATGATATGATATTGGGCCTTTATACAATGTTTAAGCTTTTCAAGCTGAATAAAATGAAATAAATTGTGTTGAATATTTGTGGAAAGGGGTTATATAATTGTAATTAATGAGACTGTAGTTATTCTGTAATGTTTAAAAAACATATTTTCTTATGGCTTAGACATAATAAAAGGATATCTAATCAACATTTTCAAGTTATATAACAATTTCATGAAGTATTTGCATCTCAAAGTCAAAACAGCAGAAATTCTGAAAAACGGAAAATTCCCATTTTGCATACAATTTAGAGCAGAATAGTCAAAAAGAGACCCCTTAAAAAGTTTAAATCTACTTAAATGATCTTTTGCATGTCAGCTTTAGTGAAATACACTCTAGAATTCCAATAAAACATTATTCTTTAATCATTTAGAGCCTGAATTTCATATTTTCCCTTAATTTTTAGGGGGAGGGCGCTAATTTTGACATTTCTGAACCTACAATACGTCTGAAGCTAAAATGTTTGCACACGATTTGTTGCTAACATATCATAAATCATTATTACATCGGCAATTATTAAATATATATTCAGATTTTTACGACCACAAAGTTAGAAAGTCGATATTGTGAAAAAATCGAAAATTCCTAAAATTTTCATTTTTCTAAAATTTTATACCGAAAATCAAAATTTTATGGACTTTAATGGTTTTATTGTCCAACATTGTATCACAGCTGATAAGTTAGACATAAAAACTAGATCAAATGACGAGGGTTATTTATCTGAAAGGAAGTGACAGCCTTAAATTGTCATTTTCGCTATTTTTTTGCAGGGGGAGGGGTACATTTTTTTAATCCCAAGATCATAAAAATGGCGTTAAGTGCCCAAACTTGAGTTCATTGTAAAGAATGTTAAATTAGCTTTAATTTGGTACCAAATTTAAGTACATATTACTTATCATTAAATAATTATGGAGCTTAATAGATGAAACTTAGGTTAAAACGAAAATACAAGAGTTTTTCGTGGTGTACTATAAAAGTGGCCCTATACTGTCTTTGCGTGCAGGTTATGTTCGTGTTAACATGTTTTATTTTGAAAAGGGGATATAGGAGGATAGACTCACTGCGTTCCGTATAGAAGGTGAAATTGCCTTCCCCTACCCATTTCTCCCCTTTTCCGATGGGAATCAAAACTCGTTGCCCAGGTTGTCCCTTCCATCTTTATTACACCCCACCACACGTATTGGCGAGGCAAATTTTGTGATACCCTCAGTCGTGTGTCCGCTTGAACGTATGTCCGCCGTCCGTCTGTCCGTCCCCAAAGGTTTCCGACTGATAACTTGTGAACGAAATAATATAAGGTCTTCAAACTGGGTATGTAACTTGTTTACAACAAAACTCAGACCAAGTTCGATATTTGGTTCAGAGGGCCAAGGCTTTCTGGAGTTATGCCCCTTGAAACTTTGAAATTTTGCACATTATAGGGTTTCCGACTGATAACTTGTGAATGAAATATCATACCGTCTTCTAATTTGGTATGTAAGTTGTTTATCATAAAACACAGGCCATGTATAATTTTAGCTTCAGAAGTACACAGGGATCTGGAGTTAAGCTTTTTAAACTTTGACATTTTGTGAAACGTGGTGGGGTATCATGTAATGCACCATTACTATTTTTTCTCTCTTCTTTTACCTATATTCATTTTTTGTATGTATTGATTAACTTCTCGTCTTGATATAGCAAAAATATTGCTCACTGGACTTTAAACTCTGACTAAGTAATCAGTCAATAAGATTTTTGTCGTTTTTGTTGTAATCTTGTTTTTGTTTGTATGATATTTCTCTTTGGTTTCCAAGCTATAATGGGTCAAAGGGGCCAAATTGCAATACTTCAAAATATGTGAAATCTTTATTTTTCATTGGATTTCAACCTGAGTTTTTTCTTTGGATTTCTCCTGATGGTAGTCAACAGAATTTCCTAGCTCTTACAATATCCTAGTAATAAGGGATTAAAAGAGCTAATTTTTATTTTTACTAGTTTGTGTCCAGTTAACTTCTGTGACAAGGTCCTTATTGTGTCGAGCAAATTATTGTGTCCACATTAATTTTAGCTTACACTTGTTCAAATTTCAGTGGTAGACATGCTGCGGTCGTATCATGCTGCGCTCGGCGTAGCCCTTTATTGGTAATATAAAACAATTTCTTCGACGTCATTCTAATTGACAAGTGTAGCAATGAATTATTTTTACCATTTTCTTCCTGTGTTTTTTGCTGAATAACATAACTGACCAGATCATAGAGCAGCAGATTGTCATGATCAGATAAAAGTTAGTAAAACCAGAGACATTTCAACACATAAATAAATTTATATGGTAATAAATACCTTCTAAGTAGGTTACATCGGTTGATCCAAGAGGGATCGGGGAACCCCCTTTTTGGACAATCATGTATTTTTGTTGAATATCCTGATGTTTAACTAAGTAATATCCCAAAAATTTTCGAGCCTCCCTAAGCTCGGTGACATTGCCTTTCACTTCTAATTGGAACCCCCTTTTCATATTGCCTCGATCTGCGCAGGGAAAGAAGATTCCTCTAAATTGACAACTTCATGTTTCCTTGAGATTAGAAAACAAATAAATCTATACAGCAATACAATATAGTTAACTTTTAACCGAATGTAAATGTTCAGCAAAACGACCACCCTGTCGGAAACTAGCAGTGGTAAATGCTCAGTAAAACGATCTCCTAGTCACTGACTTGGGTGATCATTTTCCTTAACATTTACGTTCGATTAATAATAAACTACATTGCATAGTAGGCACTCATTTTTGCCTTCCTGGGCGCAACCAAAAGGATCTACAGATTACAATTCTAACGCAAGTGAAGGGAGGTCGCATCCATTGAGCAGCGTATCGTCCAACGCCTCGGTACAATGCGCCCCAGAAGGATAAATGATAAACAAAAGGCCATAGATTAAACATGGTTTACGTATCCACCAGTCATCTGTTGTTGGTTTAGATCATTGGTTAATTAGTCTGAAAACTTTGCGTATGTAGGCGGCAATAGGTGAAATTAGGCATTAAGCTTTAACCCTAGGCATTAAGTTAATGCTAAAACCTAAAATGATTTTGGCATTAGGCTTAATGCCTAGGATTTAGGTCTAATGCCTGATTTTTGTTCAAGAAATTTTTTTATTGCCTGACTAAATAATTTACAATTGCTATCAAGAGTTATTGTTGGAGTGAAAACGAAATGATACACTAGTCATTAGGTTGATGTAAAAATAAGGATAGCTGTTTTTATTTTCAATTTTTCAATGAGATTTGTTTCTTAGAAAACAACGGCAGTAGAATACCGAAAGAACAAAACACAAGATTACATAAATCAAAGTTCTGAAAAAAAAACCACACACACACAGTGACAACAGGTGCTCCGGAAGTTAGCATGTCTGCTCTACAGCACCCGTCCCATGGTCAGTGGGGCATATGTTTTCTTTCCTGTGGAAAAAATATGATCAATACCCAAGTTGCATGATAAACGGCAAATTTGATTATGCTAATCACGTGTTTCAAGGAGTAACCTCTCATCAGAAGCATTAAACCAAACAGTATGGAAAGCCATAATCCAAAAGTAGTCAAAAAAGAAGTTCTCATTACCAAAAAATATCGGAATAGGAAGCCAAATTTAGTACCAAGGACATCCACCGAGTGCCCTTCACGGAATTAAGTCTCAGTAATTTTTAAGGGTTTAGAATTTAAACTAAATTTCTATAAAACGCAAGGTACTTTAAATATGATATTTTGAAATTTGATGGAATTGAAAGGTTAATGTGTATATGGAAGAGTTATGTGATGTTCCGTCGGACAATTGAGAATTCAAGAATTCGAAATGACATTTTTTATAAAATCCGCAAAAATAAGACGGCGCGAAAAATTGTGGGTTAACAGTAAAGGACACCCTTCAGAATCCCTTTGTACTGAGAACAGAACACCAAGTGCCAGATTGTAATTAGACTGCAACGACAACAGGCCAGACTTTCAGCTTAAATTCAGCTTATAGATATGTGCTGAGCTATTAACTGAATATTTGAATGCATATAATGTGCTGTGTGCAGGCGTTACTTTAAGATGTCCTGGACCTGGGGTAAAAACACGGGCTCAACAGCTCTCTGAAATCCCGGTACTCCGGCAAGTGGAGCCCAGAGCCCACTAAGTGGAGATCAGAGCTCTACGAGTGGAGCCTGGAGCTCTGCGAGTGGGCCTTTGAGTCCTGCGAGTGGAGCCCGGAGCCTCGTGAGTGGAGCCCACTGCCCTATAGTATTGGAGTCTTGAGCACGTCTATTGGAGCTCGGGTTCCCACATGCAAAAAAGGCTTGCGCCTGCGGAGCCTACAGCCCGTGTTATTCCCCAAATTAGAGGGGTCACATAGAACATACTTTATTTATCAAATCACTGGTACATATAGGGCTACATGATCATATACATAAAATGGAAAAGAATTATTGATTAGATAGTAGATAAACAATTCATTAAACAACATGGCTATATATAATGAGATATTGTAAACAAATCTTAGCATATAAAATATATAGCAAAAAGTTACATATTATCAGGAATAAATTTTCCAACTGCATTTAAAATTTTTCCAAATTTTCTGATATCATTAGATATATTAATTTTTGATCACTACCAAGATCTATTAAGTTTTTAACTTCTCTTTTGACTGTGTCAAATATTTTTTTTCGCTCTTCTTGAATTTTATAACAATTTATTAAAACATGGATCTTATCTTCTATTTGTCCGTAGTTACATCTATTACAAAAACGAGCATTCTTATCAATTTTTAAGTAACGTCCACTTTCATTCATCAATTTATGGGATAAAATCCTTAGCTTACAAATTTTCCATTTTCTAAACTGTTTTTTTAATATATGCCACTGATTCTTATAGGTACTAAAGATTTGTCTCTTAAGAAATTGTTTACATTTGTAATGTCCAAAATGTATACAGTTGGTGTTAATACATAAATATTCTTATATTTTATTTATCATTTGAATAGGCACAAGCACGCCGGTTTCTAAATTTTGTAAATCAGGTATTAACAAATTCAAATTCAAATTCAAAGTTTATTGTCATTAAACTTATACAGTTTGTGGCATATCAAACAAACAAATACAATATATATACAAGCAAATATTTAAGAGTCCCCTGTCCTCAGTACTAGTGACTTTTTGATAAAGGAACATAATCTATTTACTTGGGATGGTGTAGATGGGTTCAAGATATAAAGAATTTTGTCTATTGTTGACAAACTACTAAATTCATCATTTTCCTTTGTTAAATTGTCTAAAAATATAGATCTAATATTATAATTATGTTTACAATCGAGTAAAAAATGTTTTTCGTCTTCTAACAAATTACAAAAATTACATAGTCTCTGGTCTCTTGGTATTTTAAGGTGTCGTCCTTTTTCAATCAAAAGATTATGGTCACTTATTCTCAATTTTGTGATTAAACGTCTATATTCAGAATTCATAGAGGTAAGATATAGTTTTTTGGGGGTTTCGTTAGGTTTTAGTTGTTTATATAATAAAAGCTTGCTTGATTCATCAATAGAAGACATTTTATTATTAATTAATTTTTCATAAAATGAGTTAATTGTATGTTTTATATATTTTCTATTTAAATTTATTTTATTGTTATTATTGCAATGTAATATATCTATGTCAATGTCTGATTCTCTGATTATGTCCATTGCATAAGTATACCGAGTATAAATACCACTGGAATCAAGATTTTGAGTAAGTATAAAAGATTCTTCAA
>MJUU01047758.1:0-12209 GCA_002080025.1 Modiolus philippinarum | reverse complement strand
AAATAAGCATTATTTTTTTTGGCAGAAAGCCCCCTTCGGAATATTTTTTTTTCATTCTTTCTGCAGCCAATTTTTTTTTCACATAAAATCAGCTTCAGAATATTTTTTTCGAAAAAACACCATAGCCCCCACCTTTCCAGGTTAAATGGTCGGTCCCTAACTGCCAGTTTCCTTGTTATTACACAGGCTTTAAAAAAACAATTTTCCACATGACTGATTTTCGAAACCACGTCACCCGCAATACATAGCAAGAAATGCACAAGAATTTTTAAATTGCCCACTACAAAGCTTAACCCCTTGAAACATTTTCCCATCTCTAAGTTTTTGGGCCAGATTTCATTAAATCCATGAATGGTAGGGAATTAAAACATTCCCAAGGTTATTTCTCAAAATTTATCTTCTGTGAACCACGATGAATGAGTTTGAAATTTTGTCACCTTCTTTTTGAACCTTTTGGGAACATTTGTGCAAATTTTCAAATCTTTTTTGATGTTTAGAATTGAAATTCTCAAAAATCTGTATTTTTACCCAAAAATTCGAAACATAGCGGTTGTTGACAATTTCATCCCGAAACAACTTCTCGACAAAATTTGAACTCAGAATTTGAAGAATGGGGCATTTTTTCTTTAATTTTTCGTCAGTGTGATTGAAATGTTCAATTTGGAAATTTTGATTTTAACCATTTAATCTTGATTTTCAAGAGTGGACTAAAAATGCATGGACACTTGACTTAATAATTTTGCAAAGAAAAATTCTTAAGCTTGGCATAGAAGATGTCTAAAACATAAATTTTAGGTGTTGCATTTTAATTGGCGCTCAGTATATTTTAAGATTGGACCATATTTAAATACATTAAAACATCATCTCCTCTGAAACTACCAAGTCAATGAGAACAAAAATTAGCAACACATTAGCAATAGTTCTATGATATTCCCTTTCAAAAAGGTATCTGAAGGTCTGCATATCATCCAAGATAACCATCAGCAGAGACAAACGTGTACATTAGACCCTATAGTGATCACTGTCAAATATTTTCCCTTCAGAGTTTATTCAGCCAACAATAACCACACTTCCTTACAATGGTTCTTACATGGTTCCCTTTAAAAGGGATATCTTGCAGATGAGAACCACCTTCAAGGTGTCTTCCAATATGAAAATAGTTGAGCATTGGATCATTAGGAGAAAATATTTGAAAATTACTTGGCCAATATGAGCTAAATTGATTAAAATAATACTTGGGTTGTCCTTTTAAAAATTGTGTTTCACAGGTTATCACGTCATTCAAGGTGCCTACTAGTGGGTAAAAAAGTTTAAAATTTGACCATGCACAGCTCATCACCAACTGGATTTTCCGTTGTCAAAAGCTGTAAAAAGATGTAATAGTCTATCAGCTAGCTCATGAAAAAAAAATTTGCTGGATACCCCGGTAGACAGCATTTTTTTCTTCCAAATCTGTTCAGTTACAATAGATCTTTAATTTTTCGGATGTTATACTTTACGGAATCTGCCGAAAATAGGTACAACAAGGGGCTCTTTAAGGGTACTTAACTATTAATAAAAGCCTTATAGACACATTTTTTTCATGAAAGATCGTAGTATACCCTCATTAAGGTATGCTGCTTTATTTAACTTTGTTGTCTGAACTAAAACGACATTAGAAAAAAGTTCACCATCATAGAAAACGGACAAGCCTTGTAAAAAAGGGAAATAACTTCAATCAATTCCAATGTCATGTTTTGTTATGCCTAGGAAACGCCTTCGTGAAGGTTGATGTTTAAGATTTTAGGCAGACACATAAAAACACATCAGCTTCCATTTCTACATTTATCCAGACAAAGACGATAGCACGATACAATTACAAAATTTGACAAAAGGGACCAAACTCACACTCTCCATTCATACTAACAAGACTAAACCATACAATATACCTACTGTACACATAACAGTTTACTTAACAAATATTTCAAATTCTGTACTGTGAATTATAATTTCCCGGTCCCAAATGGACTAGCATTCAATTGCCATTCAAATATACAAGACAATGAAACAACGGCAGTAGAATATAGAACGAACAAGGGAAGTGATGATCACAAAAATCCGAAAGTCCAAAGATATGACAAAAAGGGGAACACAGGAAAACAAGACAAAATAAGGGATTGAGACAGCCACAAGGCACGGAAACTTAAAATACGATAAAACTTCATTTAATGTTGAGTGAAAGAGCTGCACCCTGTCTTGTTCCTATACCGCTTTATTCTTATAGACACGATATTGAGACCGTATTAGTAAAAACCATTCTACATGTCAATTTAAATTAACAGAATAAATCAGATATTTATTCACCTTTGTCACAACCGTCCCCAAGATTCGTCAGATGATGCTCTAGTACTGCTGTTTTGACAATATTCAGAACATTTGCAACCATCAGTACATGCCATGCTTTGTGATACGCAAGAACACCTTCTGGCTGAACAGTTTGTTTTGCAACAACTGATTAACACCAAGAGTGCTATAGAGGTAGGTTCTTTTTTTATCCAGTTTACTGATAATTCATTGTTCTCAACAACCTATCCATGCTCTTCAACCCTACCAACCCTTACGAACCACCTGAATACACATTGTTAGTGCTTAAGTATTTTACGTTATATCGTATATATCATTTTAGTTTTGTCTTCGTTAGTGATGTTTGTAGTACCGACTTGTCCTTTTTTAATGTTTGAATACTAAAGTAATTTAAAAAAATTCAAATTTTACCATGGTACTGTTTGAGAGTTAGGGAAGTTTCATGTACCATGGATTTTTGATTAGTTATGTCTTGGGGTTAAAAAATGACATTAACCAATCAGCTACCAAATGGATCCTTCAAAAACATATTTGCCTCACTAACAGTGTGACGAGTGCTGTAAACAGAGTAGGACATGCTTACACTTCCGGAGCACCTGATGTCACTCTCAGTCTCATGGGAGTTCACACTGTGCGTGCCTTGGTTTTGAATGAGTTTTTTTTAATTCTGTGCTTTGTAGCTGTATAACGTCTTTGTTTTCTGTATTCTGATTTTTGCCGAGCGTTTAACTTCGATTTTTGTAGATGTCAATCCTTTCAGTGTTCCTTTGGTATTCTATTTCCGTCGCCTCAGGAGAAGGCGAGTCAACATTTGCCTTTAAAGCACGTTTTCATTTTGATGCTTGGTAATTAGCTCTAAAATATGTTTATGTCAGCCTTCCGTTTGCGCTAAGGAACATTGTGTTAGAATTTCATAATAATTGATCAAGTGTTGACCAAAAACAAGTGTCTACAGACAACAACGCCGACGACAACGACGGAAACGACAGTGCCATATCATTATACGACCTCAATTTTTGCAGTCGTATAAAAAGTACAATGATAGATACTAATAAAAAATTGTAAAAATATATCAAAATCAACATTATCTGCAAGAACAAAAGGTTTCAAAAGTAAAAGGCGTCAAAAAGCAAACTAGTAGAAACAAACTTGATTGAAATCTATTTAAATATAAAAACAACCAAAAAAAAAAAAATACATAACAACTATGAAATCAACACAAAAACATCAAACTATAGAAACAAATCATCAAAAACCAACAGTAGAACACTTTGTTCTCATACAGCAGAAATAAAATTCATTATTCAAAAGCCATTTGAAAACAGGTTAATCACAAAATAACAGAAGAAATTGATCACCAACGAAACCACAACTTAAATCAACAATATCAATAACCCAGACATGACCAGAGCAAAATCTATCTACAAAAGCAGGAATAAAGATAGTCCTTTTCAAACGCGCGTATTATTCCAACATGTGCATACAAACAATCGAACACACCTTTAAGCATAGACGAGTAGAACAGGCCTTTTAATATATAAGTAATATGTCCATAGTAAGCCTTACTGGTCAACAAAATAACCTAATTAAACAATCCATCTAGCAACTTAATACAAAGAATGTGAGATAATAACTTTTTGAACTAATTACGATTAAACATGTAAGACTTATATTCTATATTTAGCAATTTATTCCTATTGACATGTTTGTATCGGAGTAAGATTTAAGTTCCGGATTGATCATATCAATTTTTTATTATTCTAAATGGCTAAATATTATTTTCCCTGATGCAATGAAAAACGTGATAAAATTTGTAAGTGTATTATATCTTATATACTAACTTTTGCCGCTTATATTAGAAAAGAATTCACAATGGTTAATTAAATATCCGTCAAAATAGTCATATTTTGTCGTTAGAATTAGCGATGTTTTAAATTGATATCTATTTGAAAATGATCAGTAAATAACCAATATAAACATGTTATTTTTATGACCCTGCCCTTTATTTAATATAATATTAACATAGTATTCACGATACGTCTCAAGTCGAACCAAATATGGATTTCGTAACTAGGTAACAGCTCCTGAGTAAATGGAGTAGGTCATAAAAGCTCATTGTTGTATTATTTTCCGGCATGATAATTTAAGTATAACAAATCAAAACTTTTAGTTCGAACCCTAAACTATTGAAAAATGGAAATAAAATGTTGTCTACCGGGGTATCATGCAAACTTTGAAAATAGAGGCCTTTTCGTTTTCAGCTGATAGACTATAACTAGTATTTAATATCTCTGTTGGCATTCGGAGATACACATTTCTACCCTTGCAACATTTCAATATATTCTCGTGATGTCTGGCCTGTCCACATGTCATCAAATACATCGGCAAACGAATACCGAAGCAAGAACAAGGGAAGAGGAAATTCTAAAATCATAAATCCAAAATCACGGCAACACGAATTGAGACAGAATGGCAAAGACAAAACAAATAAACAAAAAATGAACAAGAACGTTACATAACTAAAGCAAAGATTAGCGCCAGTGGAGAATATGATAACATAGCAAGGTCTACTTACCCAGTAGAACATTAGAATGATTTTACATCCATTGAGCAATATTTCAGCTGTATCAGGACAAAAACAAGTGAATCAATTAAAAAAAAACCACAAATATAAGTAAAAGCAGAAAGATATACAAGAGGAAAGGACAACGAGAGCAACGAGTTTTGAGTGCGACTGGAAAATCGGAGAAATGGGTAGGGGCAGGAAATTTATCTTTCTTCAGTGAGTATGGACTTTTGCGAGAAATGTACAAGAAATCTTTAAACTGTACAGGGAGTGGCATTTCTCCACACAGTTTGTCTAGAATGGTTTGGGGTAGGGCTTTCCGTATCATGGCCTGACTACCCCGAATAGACAGGGCATTCCTCTATCCACCACCTGGGGATGCACCTAGCAGCTTTGTAGACGTAGATCATATAACTTGTAATAGGTATGTCAGCTATGGTCCAGGAAAGCAATACAGCTGTATAAAGACTTGTTCTTCTTCATGCCTGCATTATGCTCCTGTTGTAGCATGTAATCTTGATCATATACAGGTTAGACACAGAAAACAAGTTGTTAAAATTTTAAAAATACAATAGTCAAGAGAGTGGTTAACCACCTGAATTGGGCACAGTCAATATCGGAATTTAAAAAGTAAAAAAAGGTTAAAACAGCCCAATTTCTCCATTTCTGCCAGCGTGTTTACGTGTGTTTTTTATTATTATTTTTACTTTACCCTTGAAAAAGACATTACATGTCGAAATATTGGACTGTTTTACCCTTTTTTATCTTTTAAATTCAGATTTTTTCTTATTTTTGTTTTTGTTAAAATTTTACATTTATAAATGCAGATTATGGCTAAACAATGTCAGTCCGATATCGGAGATGCATTTAATCTAAACGATGATTATGAACAAACAGAACAGTCAAATGGAAGATTGTTCTTCTCTACATACAACAGTAACAGAGAAGACTGCTCTTCACTAAACTTAACAGTCATGTATAAGATTGTAATCAATACATACAACAGTCGTATTGAAGATTGTTCTTCAATACATACAACAGTCATATAGAAGATTGTTCTTCAATACATATACCAGTCAAATAGGAGAATGTTCTTCACACACAACAGTCACATAGAAGATTGTTCTTCACTACACACAACAGTCATATTGAAGATTGTTCTATTCTCAGAATATTCACTTTATGAGTAATTGGTTGTCTCTTGTTAAAATACAAAATTCTTGGTCCTTGTCTCGATATCTGTAAGATATATCTTATATAAATCTAAAAATCAATTTAGATATGAAGTTTACATTTTTTTCCAGCGTTTTGCAACTATGTTCTTTTGCCCTTTGGATATTGCTCTTGAATAATATTTATCACCCCATTTAAACTGGATTCAAGCTTTATTATCGAACAAAAGCATGCAAGCACACATTTTTACACACATTCACAACATTTTTACACATGTTCACAACATTTTGACACATATATTCACAACATTTTTACACATATTCACAACATTTTTACACACATATTCACATTCAACCAATACGACTATACTGAATGCTCAGATTTTTCATGAAGTAGCAATAGTATTACATTTTTTAAGCCTTCAGTCAACAAGAATTGACAGTGTACACACACACCACCACCACCAACAACAACAAAAAAGCTATTCATGGTACCCAAATACATTTTTAAAAAATAAAACATTTACGATTTATAATGGTACCAAAAAATAACATAAATATTTACGATTTACGATTGCCTCATTTTGGACAGCAATCAAATTGTTGTGTTGCCCCCCCCCCCCCCATTGTCTGTAAAGTCTATACAAGTTGCACATCAAAGGGTATGCAGATTCCAGGACATCACAATTTATTCTAATTTTCTGACTTTTGCGCACCAAACTGATGTGAGAACTACATATTATGAATTGGAGTATTAAAAAAAAATACCGAACAGAGTTGTCAAGAGTCTACGGAAGCGTATTGATGCCACACGAGGAAAAAAATATCTCATAATTATGAGATAATATCTCAAAATTATGAGATAATTATCTCAAAATTATGAGATAACATCTCATAATTATGAGATATTATTTCATAATTATGAGATGTTATTTCATAATTATGAGATAATTATCTCAAAATTATGAGATATTAACTCATAAATATGACTTATTAACTCATAATTATGAGATACTATCTCATAATAATGAAATAATATCTCATAATTATGAGATGTTATCTCATAATTATGAGATAATTTTTTTTCTTCATGTGGCATCCATACGCTTCCGTAAGAGTCTCAGTCCGTGAGCCGAAGAGATAAATCAGGTTGAAACCACCGGAAAAATTGTCGACCACAACTTGGTCCTAACTTGGTACAGTTGGGTTAAACCGGTTTTATGGCGCGCAAAACGAATATCTTACAAAATTATCCAATAAAATAGTTTATAATTCACACCCTGAAATATTGCAAATTGACTGGCATGATCGCCAAATTTGAAAAGTTTGCTAAACAAAATAATGAAGAAGTTTTAGTAGAATGAATTACATATTAACTATGTTTCATACAAAGTCATTACCATTGTCATTTGCCTCAAAGCTTGGTCGCCACAGTACCATGGATTACCTACAAAATAGAAAACTGTGTCGTATATTAATGTCATACAAGATTTGGTCGAATTAAAATCATAACAGTGCAAAGCTATCTACCCGCTTCTAGGTAATTTTAAAATAATGTTTTTCATTTTTGTTGTTCTGTAAAATATTGAGAAAATCTCGTTAAGAAATAGTTGAAGAGAAAGTCGATGTGGGTGAATATCATGAGACAAAAACTGTGTCGTATTAGTCTAAAAATGGAGTATACGTATCAACCAGGCACTATAACTAAACTGTCGGTGCTAACGGTGCTCTCTTGCATTGACTGAAGCTGCAAATGTCAAACATATCAAATCTGTTGTTGAAGGTTCAATCTGTTGCTAAAAGTGCTCTCTGATGTGGACAGGGACTGCCTGCAACCGTCATATTAATATGGTGCTATATACTAAACTACCAGTGCTAATGGTTGTTCTCTGGTGTTGGCCGGTTCTGTAATCGTGATTACACATATCACATCTGGTGCTAAAGGACAGTTAATAAAGAAAATAACGCTAATGAAGTATATTTTTGCTTAAACTTCAGTATATGTTAGCGTCTTGGCATTCACGAAGATGGACTCGACAACTGTATTATTTGATATTAAAAGTTTTGTTTCATATTTATTATGAATTCATTTTTCCAATGATGCCTTCAGACTGACTATGGGGTGCATTATAGTTATAAATGATTAAACATACTTACGATTTTGGACTGCTGCGCAATATTTTGGACGTCCCAATTTAATATCTATTGGATACTGTATATGAATACTGGAATTTGGACGTTCTGTTTTTCTTTCTATGATATCCGGATGCCAGTCGAACTGCAATAATAATAGAAATTCAAAACGTAAGAATGTTTTGTCCGTAGTTTAGTTTATAACAATTTTATTTTCTCAATTGAACAAAAGGGATAGGACACAAGCTTATCCAGCTTAGGACGTCTTTTCCTATATAATATTTTACTATTATAGAAGAGCGTGCAACAGATTTAAACAATTTCTTACTGATATGTAGATTTTTATCTCGAAGCTATGAAATGGCTGGAGAGATATTAATATGCCAAGAAAAAATCACGTGCCCCACGTGAGGCTTCAAGCCTATTAACAGCTCTAAAAAATTATCTTCGTGCTTCCGATAAAATATAGTGCGCAAGTTTCTTTCAAAATCGTATACATTTAGTATTTAAGTTATATTTCTTCATTTTCCTGAGTTGAATATAGTGTTGTTAATTAAATTGAAAACAATATGCATGTTCATCAAATTACTCGTTTTTTTTATATTGTGTCTCGGATCAACGAACTTGTCGCCGAGTAATTTGTCAAAGATGAAAATAACATTAAATTTTGTTTACCTGTGACAGTATACTGCATATATTTATAGCAATGAAATCAACATGCGAAATCCCACAATCCGATTATTTTCACGTATTACGGAATAACTTAATACATGCAGACGTACGAAGTCAAGATGCGTCAGCAACTAAATGGATTGTCAAAAGTATTGAACTAAGATTAAAAGATCAGTTTAGACAAGATTGGTTTTCAAATATGCATTTATCTTCAAAAGGACTGTGTTACAGAATTTTTANTTGGACTGCTGCGCAATATTTTGGACGTCCCAATTTAATATCTATTGGATACTGTATATGAATACTGGAATTTGGACGTTCTGTTTTTCTTTCTATGATATCCGGATGCCAGTCGAACTGCAATATTCATAGAAATTCAAAACGTAAGAATGTCTGTAGTTTAGTTTATAACAATTTTATTTTCTCAATTGAACAAAAGGGATAGGACACAAGTTTATCCAGCTTAGGACGTCTTTTCCTATATAATATTTTACTATTATAGAAGAGCGTACTACAGATTTAAACAATTACTGATATGTAGATTTTTATCTCGAAGCCATGAAATGGCTGGAGAGATATTAATATGCCAAGAAAAAATCACGTGCCCCACGTGAGGCGTCAAGCCTATTAACAGCTCTAAAAATGATCTTCGTGCTTCTGATAAAATATAGTGCGCAAGTTTCTTTCAAAATCGTATACATTTAGTATTTAAGTTATATTTCTTCATTTTTCCTGAGTTGAATATAGTGTTGTTAATTAAATTGAAAACAATATGCATGTTCATCAAATTACTCGTTTTTTTTATATTGTGTCTCGGATCAACGAACTTGTCGCGCAGTAATTTGTCAAAGATGAAAATAACATTAAATTTTGTTTACCTGTGACAGTGTACTGCATATATTTATAGCAATGAAATCAACATGTGAAATCACACAATCCGATTATTTTCACGTATTACGGAATAACTTAATACATGCAGACGTACGAAGTTTTGCCACATGTAGATTTTCAGGGCTTCGAGATTCAGCTCCATCGGAGCTTTGATTAAATACACTGGTTATATAATCATAAGTGTGTCCGTAAACAACAAGGCAATGAAAAAAAAACGTCTAAAAATTAAATTTAAATTTGCAACGCCAGAAATGGCCGGGTTGCACAAACGTCAATTAAAGTTAATTGACGTTTAAATTTTAAGTGTAAATTAATTTGGTTGAATTTGTTAAGGATTTAAGGTAGATAGACAGTAATATTCATATCCATGAGATTTTGTTGTAAGTCGGCACAATTGAAGAACCTGTCCCACTTACTCAAAATCCATAATAAAAAGTATGGGTCACCATGCTTGCCTTTTCTAGAATTGAGATCGAAATTTGCTCATTTTTAGCCTTTTTATACCTAAATTTACATAGAATGCACGAGGAAAATATGGAAAGGCAACATTTAGCTTAATAAAAATGAACTTTTTATCCATGAGAATTTGATGTATTTTTGCGAACATATAGTTTACGATGTTATTCATTGCTTACAATTAAAAAATGTATATGTCACCATGCTTTTAACGGAGATATTTCACAAAGTTTTCGAATTAAACATTATTTACGGGAAAAGGGAGAAAATTCGCGGCAAAGTAAACGAAATATGACGTTTCAGATCTGTCATTCAATTATGACGTCACAAAGGAAAAGCCGTCAAATTACTGTTCCGGCCCGAAAATCAAACCTACCCGTATCCGTTTCTTTATTTTTCTAATGCGCGATTGAATTGCGCAGCGCAACAGTGTCTATCTACCTTAATTTACACTTAAAATTTAAACGTCAATTAACGTTAATTGACGTTTGTGCAACCCAGTCCTGGTTATTAATGAGATGTAAGAAACAGTAATAGATCGAGATACTGACATTCATGACGTCACATTTAACATTTGAACTAGTTTGAGTTTTTAAAGCAAAATATGATTCCGAAATCCATAAATACGTGTTTAGCTGATAGAGAACAAATTACCAAAAAGATGTGGATAGAAAAACCATAACAGCTAAGGGCAGAAATTTTCAAGAGGAAAATACTCCTTAGTTTTAAACAATATTAAAAAAAAAATAGTTATTACAGTTTCCAAATAAAAAACCGACAGTAGAATACCGAAGGGATAAACCCTAAGTAGATGTGAAAAGACGCAGCAAAAATGAGAAAATCAGATGACGGAAGACCAAACGTACTAAACACACAAAACAATCGAAAATCACAAATATTAAACTAAAACGGAAATAAAATAAAAAAAAAATTAGAATCCTCAGGGTATACGGCAGCCGTCACACTGTCAGTGGGTAAATCTAGTGTAAAGTCAAAACCAAGAAGCCGCGTGAAATCAAACTGAAAAAACTCGTTCTTATGTGTGAAACGGACATTCCATATATCCATATATGATATGGTGACAGCCATAGAACTTCTAAAGGGACGAAGGCAACCGAAAGGCCGAAAATATGTTTTTGGGACAATCTTTTCGTTTATTTGAATTGCACAAGTAGATATATAAATAAAATTCACCCTTGATTTCGTTGCATACGGTAAACAATTTTTCTTTTTTTAAAATTTTATAACGTCCTGTTATTAACATTTTTGAAGTAAGGTCACTGACTCAAAATTTTACAAACAGTTATACAATGAATTCGGAATAAGGTATTAAGAAACTAGCATTTAAAATTGCAAAACTAGAATTTTGAATTAAGAAATATAAATTCAAAATGAAGAAATAACAATGTAGGATGACAAATTTAGAAGTAAGGATTATAAATTAAAAAGCAAGAATGTTTAATTTCGAATTTCGAACTCAGAATTCTGAATACAGAAGTAAGAATTTAGAAAATAGAAGTAATAAGTTAGAATATAGAAAGTAGAATGTAGAATATAGAAAGTAGAATGTAGAATATAGAACTAAGAAAGAAGAATTTAGCATAAAGAATTTCGACGCCTTTGGCTTTCCATAAACAGTTGTCTATTTTGTAAACCTGCTTTTTGTTATCAAATACTATGCACTGCTAGGCTGCCTATTTCACTAGCAAAAAATCAGTATCAACCCAATAGTTTGTTGGTTTCTCGCTGATTTCTGGCAATCATAAATGATGAAGCCACATGAATGAAGCAAGCCGAAATGTTGAAGAAAGTCATAAGTACATAAAATTCCCTTGTAATGCAAATAGCAACCATGTACTAGCAGAACGAACCTCAACAAATCCGATACTTTTAGCAGATATAAAAAAAATAAAACACCAGTATGGCGCCTATTATTTGAAGTAGTCGAAATATTTGAAAAATCAAACAGTTCTCTT
>MJUU01047757.1:139951-155431 GCA_002080025.1 Modiolus philippinarum | reverse complement strand
TAACTAAAACGCCGTTTCATTGAAAATGTGTATTAGAATCTAATTATCCGACCGTTATTTAAAATTATAGCGGGAGTTTTCTCAGGCAAAGTTGCGCATATACTTATTGTGAATTGTAAAAAAAAATCTAATTTCACGAATTATTCGATTGGAGTTAAGTTGCTCTTATAAAGTTATAATTATATATTAAAGCTTGACTTAAGATAGCATGCCTTATTTACATTTAATAACATATTTTATGTAAGTTACGTCTCTATTTAATTGAAATTTCTATAATATTTTTTCACTGTATGCTATCTTAAGGTGTCTGCAGGGTATTATTTTCCTATTATACAATTTTGTGATTTCTCTGTGTAGAAACATAAATGTATTACTGTTAAAAATATATAATAAGATTTGGGGGTCAACGTGCATATAAGCGCAAAAACTGAAATTGAAAATTTATGGATTTTACATAGAAATGATAGGAAAAATGTCTATATGAGAGGATAGCTTTAAAATTCTATTATAGACTTTGTTCATACTTTGCATGTGTTTTAAGGTCATTGTATAGTTAACATATAAAAAATAAAAATTAGGTGTCGCCGTTGAAATAAGAGAAATAAATTTCAAAATGTTAATTTCTCTAGTGATATCCATATGAAATTATTTTATCGAATTATCACCCTTGCATAATTTCTGTGTTCTGTAAATCCAGCAACAGATTTAAAGCGCACGTGTTTGAGTTCACCTTTTTGTAACAAAAATGTTGTAAAAAATCTCAGGAATACAAATTTTAAATTCTTTGGAACTTTTTTTACATTTTAGAAAACTATTTTGTTAAATTTCTTAAAGGGGAAGTTCAGTCAAAAATCAGAATTTGATATTCTGTTATTTACATGTCAAATGTCCACGATACCTCGACAAAAAAATTATATTTTTATCTATAAAGTCAAAAAACGAACTTAGAAATGTCAAGAAATTACTACTGGAGGTCAGCCATGTTTACATAGGTGGCGACACAATCAATATCACAGCATCTAATTACCGCTGTACATGTATACTGCGGAAAAGTGACACGTACAATTATTATAAAAAATACATTGTGTTACCATGCGGAATCTATAAGTACATTTTCGCATTAGTTTCGTTGTACTGGTCAGGTTTATGAGTTTTCAAAAATTACCTACCCGTATGATAATTTAAAATCAACGAAATATTTTGCTTATTTTTTAGCATCTGAATAGGTGATCGTTTTATTGTTTTCGTTCTCATATTAAAATATGAGTTTTAGAACTCGTGCCTGACCCATTTGTCTTTTATTTTGACAATACAATAAGTTTAAATTAAATCATATTGATAAGGGCATAGAAATTCTGAAAATAATCTCTTGAAATCTGCTTTTAGTTTTTTCTTTATTTTCATTATTCTTATGCAATTAATCTAGGATTCAAAAGAATTCTTTCCTAAACAAAATAATCCATGCTAATGCTAAAAAGAATTAATAAATCGTGCAAAGTAGAATAATATTTATTTTATTTCTAAACCATCATTGTTACCGTAATTGCCGAGATATATATATAATTTTTAATTTGTGTGACTACCTGCATGAGGTGATTGTTTATTGTAACACAGTCGTAAATATTCTGTCTGTCGTCTCAATATACGCACGTGTCACTCTCTCCGGGGTAGATCTAGCTGTCGGCTTACACAAATTACATACACAAATTACAAAATAACGCCGTACTATACATGTATTTTAACAGTTTCTGGGGATCAAATAGGTTTGAAAATAAAATATCAAGAATTCCCCACTTGAAGTTTTTATCCGGGTACAATTTCAAAATCATATATAACTATACCGAATAAAGAGGATATGAAGAAAATATGCAAGGAACAAACTGACACATTTTGTTCAGGGATTTAGAAACAAGGAATTTATCCTTCTTTCTTGGATCTACTGTCCATTGGAGCTAAAATTTATTCTACATTTAACTAGTCCCACATTATTGAAAATTGTGTTTATTGATAATAAAGATATGTGTATTCGGGTTAATAAATTGACTTTTTTATTCCAGTTATGTTAAAATCCTGTGTCAGTCTTGTCAGAAGCAGCGACATTTAAACCCCATTTTAATATGTCTCTGTCAGAAGTAAAGGGAACTTGTGTAAGCAGGTCCTAGTACATACCTCCCGTTTTATTATGTTGGTGATATACTAGTGTACTTTATTCCGTAACATACTCGGGGTATTTTGATTCCAGCTTAAATAATGTATTCCGGAAAGATTATTTGTCGTGAAATAAATACACTGTTAGACTTGCCTTATAGGTTTGACCCCAGATAGTTCAGAAATGCTTGATATATTCTTAATACATGTTGTGAAAGCGGATAGAAGAGAAAATATGATACTACAACATATCTTATAATATCCATGGATGTCGGATCTCAAGCTTACAGCCGAGACATGAGCGCAAGGGTTTTTCATCACAAAAGCTGATATTTCTTTGAAGTTGCAATTGATTGTTCGGAAATCGGCAAAATTTCGCATTTTTTTCTGTGGAATACATAATTATACATTATAAATGAATAATAATTTTGCGTTTGTTTAATTCATATTAGTTTGGTTTTACTTTTCAAAAACACCCTTTTTCAGACAATAATGCAAACAAAGCACCGTTTTCTTGGCAATAACACCTTTTGCATTCTATAACTTGTAAATATTTTAAAGTCACGTGCGCTAAATTTTATGATTACCTGTAATACGTGCACAGGCGTGTGCCACACCTACATTTTGTATATAGCGAAGGTGAGGTAAAGTTTTCGTGGGAATAAACAAACCACAATAAACATCGTTACCAGGTGACTAAGGATTATGTTGTACATGAAGTGTACTGTACAAAAGTTCAGTGATTTAAAAAAAAAAAAAAAAAAAAAAAAAAAAAAAACAGTATGTGGCAAATATGTCTCTGATTTGTTGAAGATTTCTTGGTTTATTATTTGTTAACTTATTACTTGTGGTAAACGTTTTTTTTTTTAGGACAGAAGAATTTTTCCTTTCTATACACGTTTTGATCCATGTTATGATTGCGTACATAGCAGTTAGTGGAAAAATGAGGACACGTGCATGCCTTTAAGTGCATAAGAAGCCTAGCGCATGTGTCTCATCAGAATACGTGTTGAGTCGGGACAACTTATATGAAGAAGTTCCATATTCGTGAAAAAGTAGAAGAAACATAATCCTAATCACGCAAATCAGCATAATAAAAACTCATTTGTTTAACCTCGCTGACTAGGACAGTATCTTTTGTATGAAAAAAGGGATCTTCAGATTTTTAACTTTTAAACAAAAAAGAACAAATTTTGAGAACTCTACATGTATGCTTGTTGTCGAATATTGAAGCTTCTTGGGTAAAGCAAAGACTAACCGCCTTCTTGTGGGGAACGACAAACTCGTACCGTACAGCAAGTCGTTGTGTATTAAGCCATTTAGTATTTTTTGTCTTGTTTTGAAGTCTGGTATATTTGAGCAGATTCATTGGTTTGAATCAGTCAATAGTAAAAAAATAGGTTCAATATCCAAAGTTGTAATGTTGTCGAGATAAATTGACTAAATTTGTACACTCTCGGACATCAACACATGGAGAATACTACAGGATTGTAATTCCTTGCTGATTATTGTAAATATATAAGTCCATCCTATATTTAGCCCAATAAAACGCACAAAATGCTTTTTGTAATCAGAGACATAAAATTATAATAATTATATGTCTCTGCTGTAATGTAGTTCGTATTTGACGAACTCTGTATCCGAAAGGTGGATTTCAGAGGGGGGTAAGCCCCTCTTTTTTTCTGCAAAACAAAACTTGTGGGAATTCTGTGTTCTGTAATTTTAACAAATCGTTATGAATTGTACTTGAAAATGAAATATTTATGGGTACACAAGATTTTTTTGTAAATGAAACTCGCAATTGCATCACAAGCATTATTCCGAGTATGGAATAAATGATTAATTGACTTGTTTACAATTATATATTTATACATAATAAAAACGAAATAAGTTCTGTCGCGTGCGTTTCACAGATGACCCCGTGAACAAAATCTTTACCTGTGTCACATGGGCTACCTGGGGTTTTAATTGATGACAATAAACAATTACAATTAACAAGGTAATATGTTACAGAGGATTAAGTTTTGTCAACAAAGAAGTGTAACTGCACAATTTCTTAACCGTGAAAAATATCAACACGTGTCCACATTCGTATTTGAAAGGAGTAAAATAAACGTATGCATGAAATTTACATTCTTATGAAAAAGGGTTAGTTTCTTTAACATTTTTGATTTATTACTAATAGAAACCCGAAATTCGGACAATTAATAGTTTCTTTCGTAACTTCATGTTCATGTTTTGATCGACGTAAATTGATAGCGTACATTGTAGTTTATTTCTCCTATATGGTGTATGGATATCGAGTATTGACCAATCGAATCATATTATATAAGGTACCGGAAGCCTTATATAAGGTACCGGAAGAAGTCAATATGGCAGCCCTCTGCTTGTTAAAATTTTGATACAAAAACACAAATTATAGAATAACCACTTAAGATCTGGAAATGGGTCACGGCAATGACGTTTTAAAATACATGTTTGAATAACATGTCAAATTAAATTTTTTGAGGAACTTTCCCTTTAATGAATGAAACCTGAATGAACAAGTATTAAACAAAATGGCGAATAATACCACTGATACACCTTAAAGTGAATCCCCTTCAGTTTCAAAATTAAGAAATAAACATGACAAAAGTTTGGAAGCGCATTCATATGCACGATTCTTACTGCTTCGTATTTTATTTCATTGTCGGATCAAGAGAAGAGGAGGTTTTCGAAGGCTGACATTCTTGAAATCACCCTTTTTCTAGAAATTGATTGCATTTTAAACAAAGTACCACTTGGAAGTGCAATTGTTTAATACTCGCAACAAAAAAAAATGGTTTTGGTTCTCGGAGTCCTTCAAATACTATTATCTTTTCGAAACAGCTTAAATGGACAAGGACTATGTACATTTATAGTCGACTGCTTAAATGTCAGGAAACGCTTATTTATGCTAAGGATATAATGTATCAGAGACCGCCTTACACGATTTTCGACAATATTTGAGTATATTTTAAATATGGCCTAACAAAGGTAATACAATAAATAAAAGATTGCTCAACACCAATTCTTTATATGATTAAATCATTTAAACTTATTCAGGGAAATTCTAATATTTAGAAACCAGAGGCTCCCTGGAGCCTATATCGCTCACCTGGCTTTCAGTTGCCACAATCAAGCTAACATTGTAAATTATACAGTTGAATTTCAGTCTCTCATACTTTGGTAGAGCAAAAACCACCATTAATTTGGACTCTATTTTAAGTCTGATCATGTTTTACTGTACTTCTTTGTTGGGCTTTTTTGACAAAAATTGTCTTCCTAAGGGCCACTTTCGACACCATTTTTGAAGTCGAGACATCATTTGGTAAATGGCAGTCAACAACAATTTTTACACCAAATCTTTAAGTTACGACATCAATATCTATTTGGAACCAAATTTCATTGAAATCGGACATTGTTGAATTTTCCCGCCTTTTTTGGCGGCCATTTTGAAAATGGCGCTCAACAAACAATTTTTAACATCAGTTTTGAAGTTGCTACATCAATACCTTTTTGGAAACCAAATTTCATTGAAATCAGACAATGTTGAATTTTCCCGCCTTTTTGGCGGCCATTATGAAAATGGCAGTCAAAAAAACAATTTTCAACACCGGTTTTGCAGTAGCGACATCAATATCCACTTGGAAACCAAATTTCATTGAAATCAGACAATATTGAATTTTCCCGCCTTTTTGGCGGCCATTTTGAAAATGGCGGTCAACGAACAATTTTTAACGGCAGTTTTGAAGTTGCTTCATCAATACCTTTTTGGAAACCAAATTTCATTCAAATCGGACAATGTTGAATTTTCCCGCCTTTTTGGCGGACATTTTGAAAATGGTGGTCAACGAACAATTTTCAACACCGGTTTTGAAGTTGCAACATCAATATCTATTTGGAAACCAAATTTCATTGAAATCGGAATATGTTGAATTTTCCCGCCCTTTTTTGGCAGCCATTTTGAAAATGGCGGTCAACCAATAATTTTCAACATCAGTTTTTAAGTCGCCACAACGTTGCAAACATTTTATCAATTTACACTTAACCTTCATCTTCTATAGTTTTGAAAATAAAAGATGAAAAATATGAAAATTTTGAAAATTCCGTGAAAAAAGGGCAATAACTCCTACAAGAGGTTTTGGATTATCTTTAAAATATCAGGGTAGGTAGATCTTGACATGCTGAACAATTTTGCAATTTAAAGTTGACTTCTATCTCTTATAGTTTTTCTGATAAAAAATTAATAAAGTTAAAATTTTGCAAATTTTACAGAAAAAGGGCAATAACTCCAAGAAGGGTTTTCGGATTTTCTTCTTTCAGGGCAGGTAGATCTTGCTATGCTGATCACTTTTACCCCATGTCAGATTTTTTATATCTGTAACGGTTTTTGAGTTATTTACAAAAAACAGCAATATACCCCTATGTTCTATTTTTAGTAACAGCAACCATGTTGTTTGGTCTTCGGACTAATCGAACACAATTTTTAAACTGCATACCCTGGAAATGCTGCAGGCCAAGTTTGGTTACGATTGGCTCAGCAGTTTCAGAGGAGAAGATTTTTGAAATTGTTGACGGACGGACGGACGACGAACGACGGACGCAAAGTGATGACAAAAGCTCACATGGCCTTTTAGGCCAGGTGAGCTAAAACAAAATGTTGCTATATTTTTTTCTCGGCAAGATGTGTGCATGAATGACAATATATAGTCTGTGTCATTCAACCTTAAAAGACACGAGACAAAAAAAAAGACTCAAAGGTACAAATTTATCACAAATATATACATTTTCATCTCAGAGAGCGTCAGTGAAGTAACAGTGTGTACGTTACGAAGGAAGTTGATCTTTTGAACATTCCATACCCTTATTACCTTAGGTTCATGCAGTTTGAAGTCCGTTAAAAGATTGCCCGTGTTCCTTATACTCCCTATATATTTCAGTTATGGTGTACTTGTTCTTGAGATAATATCTTATATCGAAATACTTTCATACTTTCAAACTTTGGCATTTTATTATTATTTTTTTATTTCCAAATGTTATTCTGACCACCTGTTTATAGTGCCCGCATCACACTATTTTATGATGCCTACTTTTCTTACGATTGACTCGATGATGACCCGTGGTTATTTGTATGTTAATTGTCTTCTGTGTGTCTTTTTGTCGGACAATGGATGACAGCGTTTAAAAGAAAACTTTGCCAGGTATTTTTATGTTTATTGACGATCCCGCATCGATGACCAAAGGCGTCGTTCGACATCCATCAATGAATTCCGCTCAAACTGGTGCTAGGGGCCGTCTTGAACTTAGTATGAGGTATGAGCAAAGCTTATTGTTGAAGGCCTCATGGTGACTTCAAGATGAAGAACAACAAAAAAGCTTTGTTCCATTGATAACTGCAATCATGTATTTGTGGAAACTTCGTCTCATGTGCATTTCCTCCATATCCTTGCATTTTTTATTTGATACATTATCTCAACACGCGATATTAAAATACATCTATAATAACTTTTTTGAGAAAGGAAAAAAATATACCATGTTGATCTAAGTTAATTTACTTTTGAACAGATATACTATCATAAGCTGGTATTTGCCAAAAAGACATTGCGGGGGACGAGAAAATTGCCCGAGCCTGAAAGCCGAGGGAAATCTTGACCCAAGACTTGTAATTTTGGCAAATTTTTCGACCTTCATGAGATATCACTTTTATTATTTCTAATGTCTCTATCATAAAAACACACAGATACCTCCGAGGCAAATACCACGACAAGCATCTCAGTGAAGGGGTATTTGCCAAAACAATTTCACTGCTGCTAACCAATAAAAATAATGCTTACCTACATAAAGTGTAATTGATTTTTACATCGATATCATACATTGACCCCGTCGGAATTGAGCGTGTAACCCTCTCACGGGTTATCCTTGGAATGCTACCAATTACGGTATACACTTTTAGCCTACTAGGCATATTTTATAATTGTGCTTAATTGCTCTGGTAATAATATCGTTCCAAACAAAAATTTACCATTTATCTTTATACACTGTTTTCTATTTTTTGTAAAGTTAATATGATAAGATGTAATATATGTACCAAAAATTGATGGAAGCAGTTCTGTACACTTGACTTAGGTCCCGTTTCAACACTGTGTTTAAAAATTATGCATCTCTGACTGATATTGTCCTCTGTTGGTTGTTTTCATTTTTTTTTCTAAACTTAGCTTTATAGGGTTAATCAGAATTTTAATTGTCTGAAATCCTTTGGCTTGGGGTTAATCAGAATTTTAATTGTCTGAAATTCTTTGGCATGGAGTTAAGGGAGTACGAGCCTCAGATTTCAGAAGCATTCTATATCCTCGGGTTTTATCCATTCAAACAGTGCTAAAGATTTTTGCACATGGATCACATCTTCTTGGTCATAAGTCACTTTAAAATACATAAAATAGAATGTGCATAAAATTTAATCAACTTCCAATTATAATTTCATATATTTAAAGGCCTATAAACATCTTATGCAAATTGAAGGAAGACTCTAGAGAGATCTGCTTCCCGCCAAAATTTTGACATCTTATATCTCAAAAATTCCTACATGGAATTTCAAAATTTTTTCCTCAAGTTGTTCCATTAGTAGTGCTCTTCAAAACAAAAGGTCAGAATTTTAATTCTAATTACAAAATTTCCTACACTCGTACTCCCTTAACGTAGATAGTATCTTTATTTCATAAAAAGAATACATTAATTATTACCGTCCATATCTCACCCCTGTCTTTCATACAATATGCCTGAATTGATGTGTCATTATTCAAGTATATGACATAAATACCATTGTTTTCAAATAAAACATCAGCACATTCTTCTGGTTCTGAAAAATATTGCTACAGCTGTACAATGAAAGCAAGTAAATAAGTTATCTAGATTGTAACACGATTTAATTGCACGAATTGCAGATCTACATTTAACTATTTCAAAAATTCTCCCATCTTCACAGTGTTAATTCTGTCCTCTTTGACTTTTGGAAATCTAATCATGTTAAAGATCAAAGTTACGTCGAAACTATAATTTTTAATTTCTGCATAAATATGGCGATTTCGACAACTTATGGCTCTTCAGTTGAGATCAAATCAAAACATTTGGAAGACCATAAACCGAAACTGATAGACAACAAAAACCAATAGGATCTAAATATTAACGTAAAGTAGTCAATATGTTTTTTTACATTTTGCTTCACTTAGGTCAAGTCTCAGTTGTGTTACAGTATTCGGATTCATCGCCATTTTATCTCACTCCCATCATAGCCGTTTAACGCCTATTTTGTAAGGAGCCTTTTGTGTTTTAGTATTTTATCTGCTTAATTCTCTGATCTGGTTATGTGAGGTCTAGATCTACTTATTTTTGCCTGACCAACCCAACACTTCAACATGATCAGTTGGCTTAACAAAATACCGAAGTTACTGTGACTTAAGTTTCTCCATATGCGCATTTCGACAACTTGTGTCTCTTCAGTGCAGATCTCGTTTCAAATCGTATTTAAAATTATTTGATCTTAAAAAGTCAAAACGGTTTCTAATCGTTTTTGTTTATTAAAGCTATTCATAACCTTTGCTACAATAATCATTCTTTTTTACATACCACTATAAGTTAGAATGACAATATATGGAGTAAATGCACATAAGACAAAGTCTCTACAATTACGTGATTAAACCAACCAATGGAACAACTCTTTTATTGTTGTTCTTCATCTTGAAGTCACCATGATTAAATTTAAAACTTTATTTGTTACTTTGTATATGAACGCCGAACTGTTAATGAATTGAACTTGTATCTGATCTTGTTTGAAAATGTACGTAATCAAAAACTCTTTCATTCAATGCATACATATTGAGAAGTTCTGTCGAATGGAAGAAACATAAAAAAGATTTCATAGCTATTCAAATGATTATCTGTTACTAAATGTGCAATGAATTAAAATAAGTTTCCTTTCTACAAGAAACTTGTGTTTTAAACGTTCATGAATACTTATCAGAGGTTTCCCGATAAGCAACTCACTTTAACTTTAGCACGAAGTTTAACGTAATGTATTTAAACGTATTTGGATTATATCCCTTTCAGCACTAATCGAAGTATATATTTTTCAAACCATGAGAATAAAAATCATTTCAAACAGACACATACATGTAATATGGATTGGTTTAATGGGGGTAATAACAAAATTACCGAACAGAGTTGTCAAGAGCCAAAGTCCCTGAGAAAAAAGGACAAATCAGGTAGAAACCACTGGAAAAATTGTCGACCGCAATGGTCCTAATTATATTTGTTCATTGTTTTCCTCTTCCGTTATTTGTCAATTCATTTTACTGGAAGTGCATAAAGTTAGAGTCTTGTAATAATTTTGAAAACGTTTTCATTTAATCGGAACATTTACATGTGATAGTCAGTCAGTATCTTTCAAATTTGTTTCAGTTACATGTGTATGTGTTTACCATATTTATTCTGTGTTATAACACGACAGGATCGCTTGTTATTATTTCCAACATTAAAATACAGTATATTGTACTGGGTCATCTGTCAGCCAGTATAAGAGACCACAAAAATGTAAATATTAGTACCTTTCATTCAATATGCAAACAGCAGAGCGGGACGAAAAGTGGTTGCAATAAACAACAGTGTTTTGGTTTAGCTGTGCTAAAATTGGTGTTCAACTGATTTACATGTAAAACTATAGTAGATGATTAGGGAACACTGGATAAGCAAGAGAGCTTGTTACGTTAATCTAAAGCATTACTCCTTAACATCCCATTATCCTTTGCCTTTTATTCAAAATTATATTGATACAAATTATAGTTCTGGAATAAAGTTGATAATTAATTAGCCTGATAAATGTGTAGGTTCAGTGCCAAACTATGTCACTAGAGAAGTTTGTCGAAATTCAGACTTTTGGTTGACGGATTTTTTTTTTTTTAATTTATCATAGTAACAAATGGATTTCACCTTCATGCTTTTCCCGATTTACGCCGCTGCTGTACCATCAGGTTGGCTGAAGGAAACATATTGCTTCATGCATGCTTGAAAATTATTCGGCCTTGTGAATTTAAGCGGTAAAGCGGTACCATGACGTCACAGAACAAAACTTGATAGTGCAGGGGTGACACCTGACGTAACAAAATAAATGATAGGTCAATTTTAGACGGTCATATGTATAAAGGACTCAATTTTCGTCGAATCTAAATTATCCTTTTGACCTATTCCACTTGAATTTTGACAGCATATCTATTAATTGAGTGATTGTTTTTTATTGTTGATGTTGTTTGTTTATCACAAACTAAGCATTATTTTATCTATACCTAAAAGAGAACCGTTCAGATATAGGGCAGGTATGTTTTAACATAAAACCACAAAGCTCTGCAGAATTCACATTGTCTTAATGTTTCCAAAGTGTTTTCTTGCAATTTACATGTGCAGGAAATTACATGAGAGTATCCTCATCATTCCCGTTTTCGACCTACTAAGCGTCGATTGTGACGTCATAAGTTTGGTTAAAATAGCACGTTCAGACCAAATACTGAAGTGGGTCAAAAATAGGATGTTTGAAGAAAAATGAGAAACGAGTTCTCTTGTATCTGATTAAAGTTTGTGTGATATAGAATGTGTCCTCAATTAGAATCAATACACCAAAGCTTTACTCGCTTCAACTGTTTTCCCATTTTTGAACGCATACATGTGCGTACATCAGTCTTCTTTTACGTAAGAAGTTTCAACCGTCAATCTTTATCTTCGAAAAAAAATATTGTAAATAATAATGAAGACCATGCGTGCATTCAACAGCAATGTATATGTTTTCAAAAATAAGACTTTTTAAAATTCGGAAAGTTCAGTTGATAAAAAGTAAATTACTGTGTAACACAAAAATCATGGACAATTCGAAACATGCAATGATAACACTGAAATGAAGACACGATTAAATGGCATAATCCTTTTTTAAATGAAAATTTCAAGTATAATCATGTTACTAAGATGTTCTTAAAGTTTTCTTTCAATAACTTCAGGTGCTAGGTTGGAAAGGGTAGGAGGAGGTTTGATCCCTGAATTCGAGAAAATGATTATGGAATTTAAAGTATTGTTTCTCACCGGAAAGATTCTTTCATTCCCGCTTTCATTACATGAAAAACAAACAAATAATGACAGTAATTATTAATTTCTTTCCTATTGAGCTAGGTGTACACAATTGCTTAATCTATTTTGTAGCGCTCCATGTTAATTGTTTTCGTCAATTATAAATCCAATAAAACCATTGTCCTATGACGAATATCAGTACACTTCAAATTAATAATTTGTTTGTTTTATAGGTATGTAATGATTTATTTATTCAAAAGGTCAGGAATATAGTCTCACTCCCGCTTACTGGTATTTGAGGTTCGAGGTCGAAGGGTAGAGTAAAGTAAGTGAGAACCGAACCGTCAATCAAAAGAACGAACAATCCATCGACAATGGCAACATCGGACACACTAAGAAACAAGGACACCACTTAAGTACGGGACAAAAAAGAAAAATGAAGACACACATACAGATGAACAACACGGACCCAATAAAAACCATGGGTGAGATCAGGTGTACCGGTAGAGTAAGCATCTCCTGCTTCTTATAAGAAACTCGCCGTGTTGAACATGTCAAATCCGGTAGTAAAGTCAAATCCGATAGAGGAAAAACAAACTTTAGTTGCAGAGGGAAAGATCTGTTGTCATCTGGGACACAGATATCCCATAGCGATCCACAAGATCGTGATGTCAACCGTAAAACTTCTGTTGTGATGATTTTAAGATTTTTGTAACGTACCCTTGCTTAAGTAGTCTATTTGTAAGCAACTGAGCTCTACCAAGGAAGTCACTGTAACGACCACAAGCCCTTGAGTAGCGAATGAGTGGTGAGATTTTAACTCCATATGCTGGTGCTTTTAGTTTGATACTACAAAGAAAAGGGAAGTTGACCATTGGAAAAGTGAAGTCATCGCATTTGTCATACAGGCTAGTTTGTAATGTACCTCTGTTGTCAATTTCAAGATGAAGGTCAAGGAACGAAGCCGATGTGGAAGTATCTGTAGGATCCTTAATTTCAAGCTCTTTTGGATAAATAAGATGAAGAAAATCACCAAAGCGATGGTTGTTTAGTGATAAAATATCATCTATATAACGGAAGCTGAAATTAAAGGACTAGGGCCAGTTTTTTGTCTTTATTTTGAAAAAGCCTTTCAATGAATTCAGCCTCATAAGAGTGGAGAAACAGATCGGCTAAAAGAGGTGCACAGTTTGTGCCTATTGGAATTCCAATGGTCTGTTGAAAAACAAGTCCTCCAAACTGGACAAATATATTGTCAATCAAAAACTCTTAACATTTTTATCACTTCTTCCTCTGTGTATTTTTTCTGTGATTCTGAGTCATATTTCATAAAGAACCGTATTGGGTTTCTTGAATTCCAGAGAAAATATTTTTTAATGAAAAGCCGTAGAAAAATAACATTTGAAATAAAGGTTATGCAGCATGTGTACGTATGCGTGCTTCTATTAAGTCAATTTTATCATTTAAGTGTAATAAAGGCAAATCCTGATTCTTTTTTTAAGTATATTTACCCCTTGTGGCAATGTGTTCATAGTTATCAAAAAGATACTAAAGTATTGTGAATAACATTCCAATCATTTACCAGTTTAATACTGAATCCTCTAACCTACACTTTTGTAATCAAATCATGAAAAAAATCTCATTCTCCCAAATTAAAAAAGCGAGATAACTCGAGCCTTTCGTTTCTGAAGTTGATTATGTTTAAGTACGTTATCCGGACGTCTCTAATCTGAAGTATGCAAAGAAATGAATGTAAAATAGTGGCCTTTCGCATAAGATATATTTAAAATCCACGAAATTTGAATAGATGGCCGGGTTGTATTTTTTTTCAAATGCAGATTAGTTCCTGGTCACACAGAGAAAAGAACTCACAATTTCTGCTTTCTCGTCCCAAAATATATTTTATTCATACCATAGAGAATATTAAAATTATGGGTCTAACTTGAATACAAAATTCTTTCTTCAATCAAAGTAATTATTGTTATTATCAAGACTTTCCATATTAAATAACAGTATTTTGGTTGTCTAAGATGTATTAAATTTGAAACAAAAGCTAGGTGTTTTTAGGTAAAATTACATTTCGAAATAAAAACGATGAAATTTATTTCAAAATGAAGTAATTTTCAATATGACAATGAGCGAACGTGTACTTATAATTTCAGAGAGAACTATAATTGTGACATAGTTAGGTGTAAAACCTAGAAAAATGTAGCCAAGTACATACTTAGATCCTGGCCTTGATAATATTTGCAATTCCTCTTTCACTTGCAACACTTAATATTTGAATCAAACCAGTTATCATAGTTTTAAATGAGTTTCCAAGCTATGAGCAAGTGTGCAAGAAGCTGGCTATGTTTATTTTTTCTGTTTCGGTTGTTTGTTTGGTTTTTTTTTCATTATTATTATTTTATTTTTTTTTGTATTTTGTGTTGTTATGTTTTGTTTTGTTTCCTATTCACTGTGAGTACACAGATATTTAAACAATTTCCTTTTTAACATGTCTTATATGGTTTGAAAATATCATTATTAACCAAAACGCTGGTTCCTTTCTCAGAAAATCGGAAATACGGGTAGCATTTGTTTTCCTTTGTTATTTTCATTACCGCGTTCATCGAAATATTTTTGTTCGAATTCAAGGCATCATTTAAGGTTCTATTTAGATCTTTTTGGTTATTTGTGCTCTATTTGATTATGCAAATTTTGATTTATGGTCTTTTAAAAATGATATGTATTGAAGAGACGCAAGTTTTCGAAATGATCATCCACAGATAATTAATTCAAAGTAATTTTGGTATTTCGTTATTTATTAACCTAAGCAGAGGATCAAAAATAAAATGTACAGTCTGAATATTTCATTTTTGTAATAACATTACGATGGTTTGTCCAGCCTTACATAGACTGTTAGTAAATTTTGGCACTTTTGAAGGTCCTTGTAATTAATAAAGTGTCGCATTTCTACGGAAAATTTGGGAGAGACTTTACAAAATTTGCTATGAGCAATGTCGAAGTAAATATTGATTATTTCAATTCAGATTTATTACTCTTAGTACAAATGCAGATATGTTTTTTATTCAAGGAATGACAAGATAGGTTGGCACGTCTGAAGTTTTTAACCTTTTCCTTTCGACAGCTCAAACAAGACAAGAGATATTTGGCAAGTAATCAATGTAACTGGCTTTTCAAATTTTAAGTGTTTTTTTTTTTTTT